>JASANB010006845.1:0-31103 GCA_030248155.1 Sabatieria punctata
GAGCAGATAGCAAAAATATTTCTGCGCCATTGATTTTAGCGTGACAGGTTTGCCCCAAGCCGCGGAATTTCTGGCCCTAGATTGAACTTAACCATTTTTCCTGTTTTCCGCTACTGTGACTATGCGGTAAATCGAGCTGAATGTCCGTTGAGACCGCTGAAAAGTTAAAAGTTGGCCAACCCCAAAGGACATGAACGGACATGGAAAACCGACATGAACGGACACAAACGGTCATCATTGTCAACCGTGTCCGCTGTGTCCGTTGTCCGTTCATGTCCGTTACCGCTGCATTGTGAACCGGGCTTAATGTCTCATGTACATTGCTGACATAGGCCGCGGGGGGTATGGGGTGGTATACCCCTCCCCTCGCCGGCTAATACCACCCCCTCGACCGGCCATACCCCCCCCCCTCCCGAAGGGAGAAAAATTTCGCATATTTAAGGCAAAATAGGCGGTTTTTGGCCTTTTTGGCCCCCCCCCCCCCCCGCGAGGTCTCCATACACCCCCTCCGGATTATTCCGGCCCCTGTATGATTGCTGATTAACCAGTACGGGCTTGCGTTCAGTGTTGCCAGGTGGTAGCCAGGCCAGTATACTACCACCAGCTCAAAATTATACTACTTTATACTACAATTTTCGAAAATATACTACATTTTCATACTACGCTGTAAAACTGTCAGATCAAAGGTTTAAAGCATACAAAACTGTTGTGTAGTGCCGACAGGAATGGCAGAACCGTTTTAATTTTAACTCAGAGTTTTTCACAAGCTAAAGTTTCAATGACCTTTTAAACCATCAAAAATTTACGCATTTTGCCAGTTTGTGTATGATTTACCCATACCGTTCCCCTCAGGAGCAATCAAGTTCAAATTAGATGAAGTCGTTCGATTGTACTTTTAAAAATACATGGATTGGGGGCTTATGGGCCTTACCAACCCCAATCCGGCCAGGTTCCCCTCACTACGCCGTCCAGGCCCCTATCCCCTCCGGCGGAAAATTTTGGCGATTTTTATGGAAAATCCGCGATTTAACAGCGATTTTTTACCTTTTTCGGGAAATCGGCCTCCCCCCAGACAATTTCAGGGTCCTCCTTCCAGATTTTTCCGGTCCATGTTTTGTAAGTAAAATTCGTTCCGGTCCCTAAAGCCCATACATGTAACAGCTCCGGGCCGACCTGGGGGGAGGGGGGTAGGGGGGTTTTTTCCTCAGGTGGGGGGTCGAGGGGGGGTTTCGCCCAGGTGGGGGTCCCAAATTTCAAAAAGCTCCAAAACGCCTAGAAATGCGTTTTTAGCACGTTTTTTTCAAAAAGGACGCTAAAAATCGCTATTTTAAGCTGCCAAATAGCGTTTTAAAGCTAAAAACAAGCAAAAAATGACAAAAAGAGCTTCCAAAAACACCGATTTTTCTTCAATATCAGCAGTGGAAACGCCAAATTCGGTTTCCAAAGGCTTTTCAAGTGAATTTTAGGCTAAAAATTAGTGATTTCTGACCCAGTTTGTTAATACTGGAGCCACTACCACGACTTGTATTTTTTGGTCAGGGGGAGGGGTCCCTTAACCTGTCTCGGGGGGGGGGGGTGAGGGGGGGTTTGGCCTTTCCAGCAGGGGGGGTAAACCCCCCAACCCCCCTAGTACATGTATGCTAAAGCCTAAGATTAAGAACTTTAGACCTAAGCAGGAAACTAAGCCAAGCCTCAGTGTAAGCCTAGAGCTATGTTTATGAATGGGAATCAACTTTCCTTATTCTATAAGACTATGACATCAAACTGTATTTTTCCTTTGCTTATTCATTGAAGTCATATTTGTTGAAAATCAATCAAAACGGTTAGAAAAAATTGATTGATTGTTTGGCCAAAAACGCATACAATCATCGATTTAGTTTAATGTTTTCTTAGAGAATAAATATTTATGTCAATTTGATGTGAAAGAAGGAAAAACCTGTTTTCAAACAGAAAAATATTGACGAGTTTTCTCAAAAATTGAGAAGAGATGACATCTAAATGGAAATGATGAATTATACTACATTTTATACTACAAAATCTAAAATTATACTACCTTTTTATACTACATACATACTGCAGCCGACTTTTCGATACTTTTTGAGGGTCAATTATACTACAGGTAGTATTATTATTATACTACACCTGGCAACACTGCTTGCTTGCGTTTGTGAGATAAAAGTTATTCTTCTTCTTAACTGATCTGCAAAAAGACTAACCGGAGGTCGTTCTGCGTGGGCTGCCAGGTCTCCAGCTGCAGTTGGATGCACTGAAGCAGCTCCTCGGCGCTGTTGGAGAAGTTCTGCATCTTCAGCGGCGGCCAGTTGTTTATGTTGCCGGTGTGCAGCAGCAATTCGGCTCGTTTCCGGAACACCTCCGACAGACAACACTCCCGCTCCTCACACTCACAACCACTCATTTTTGTAGACGCTGCTTACTTCGGTCGGCTGCTTTCGATTTGGCTCACTTTTTCACGTCAATTTACCACTTAATATTTTGTTATTATTCGTTCAGTTATGCATTATTAGTTTGTTTGGCATACCCAAACTGGTCCAAATAGACCGTGGCAAGCGCGTACGATATCGAAGTGGCCCAAACGCGGTATTTCCTTTTATCTACGATTCTACAGTTAAAACAGCGGCATTGGCAAGGCAACCGACTCGAAAAGACCACTGTAAAGTGTCTTGCAAACTTAAACTTCGGTTCTGCCTTAAGTCTGGGTTGTAAGTTTCACTTCCACAGCAGATTAAGCATGGTTAGTAAAAGTGATCTTAAGCGTAGTATTCTACTTACGCTTCTAATCTCTGAACAGAGTGTAGTTTGAATCCAAATCCATTTCAAGTTAACAGAACACAGGGTTCGTGCGGCTTTTCCATAGCAAAATTCCCTGACCTTTCCATGACTTTTCCGTGACCAAAGCATACATGGGCCGGAAAAATTAGTTGGGGGTAGTCAAAATCCGAAAATTTGGGGGTGGGCCTGCCGGTTTGGGGGGGGGGTCGCGGCGATTTTGGTGGGCGGGGTCAGGAACAAATGTCGGCTTCAGGTGGGTGGGTGGGGTCGTTTGGGGGGGTTGAGCCCAAGTTGGGGGGTGGGCAAACCCCCCAGACCCCCCAGCCCATGTATGGACCAAAGTAAAAAATCTCTGACCAACCAGTGTGAGAAAATTATGAAAAATTCTCTTTGAGAAACGCATTTAAACGGTATTCTGAAAGTAAATTTTCAGTTTAAGTAGTAGTAGAAAGTCAGAAGTCCAATTCTCAATAGAGTGTTGTTTAAAGTTTCGACAGGACCATTTGGCGGCGAGATGTTTCTGCTGCTATCAAATTTTTCCCTGACTAGACTCTAAATTTTCTGACCTTTCCCTGATTCCCTGACTTTTTTAAATTCCCTGACTTTTCCATGACTCCCTGACTTTCCAGGTCCCGCACGAACCCTGAGATCATGAGCTACTACCGTATAAAAGACGCTCGAGCCCGGCCTTCGTGAAATTAAGAATAGCCGTGCTATTTTCCGCCATTGTTTTCTCGGAGTACATAAAACATTACGGACGAAGATTGCGAACATAAAAAATGCAAAAGAACAAGCAGAATACAATGTAGGTATTTTAGGAAGGCAACGTATTACCTTAGGAATCCAGTGAAGCTTAGCTGCTCCAATTACCTAACCACTCCTTTCTCTCTCCTACTCTGCACTGCTGCCGCCGCCCAAAGTGAAGAAACGAATAAAATAATAAAAAGAAGAGTTGTTAGCCAGCTTAGCCCCTTCCAAGTACAAAATGACTTTTTGACTGCGTGTATTATGCTAGTTTCTAGTTCTAGTTTATTTTCGTTACCCCATCCATGGATGATGGCAACGGGCACACAAACCGTCATTGCTGACCTCTTATGTGGCCCCTAAAACTAACAAATATGGAAGAACAGGAATCCTAACTGATCACATGTACAACAGGAACGTGAACTAAGTAGCATCTAAGTACGCAATTTACGGATTAGCAGTGTGCTATAGTCAAGGAATAACCCAGTCTCGCCATTACTTCGGCGCTCTTTCAACTCCGTTCGTAGGTCGAAGGCTTTCTTTGCTTGCCACGGAGTCAAGTCAGTGCCAATGAAGACGGAGCGGTACTGCGGCTTGGAAGAGAGCACAGCACGCTTCCGTTGCATCACAGCTTTCTTTGTGTCCAAGTCTCTCAACTCTACAGTCACTCTGCTGCCACCTTGTTGGGTTGTCGCAGTCCGTACATTCGCGATCTTTGAGACGTCAATTTTCAACTCTGAAAAAATGTCTTTAACCGTTTCCAGCACGTCACGAGAATCAGAGTCGGTGACCAAGCCATTTATAATAATGTTCAGGTCACGTCGCTGTCTTTCGCGCATCTCGCGCTCCCAGTCACAGACGCGCACCAGCTCGGAGTGCGCTTTATCATAGGCAGAGGACGGGTTCGGTACTGGCAATCCGTTCTTGGCAGTTTTTAGAACCGTCGCATAGGTTCTAGTGCAGTCACTAGCTGCTGACAGCTTTTGCAGATCGTCAGTTACTTTTCTTAGTTGAACAGAAAGATCAGTAACTTGCTCAGAGAGCGCAGTCAAGCCAGAGTCGGCAGAGTTTTCAGTCAACGCGGTCATAGTTGCCTTGTCTTCGTTGTTCAGCGATTTCTGGAGATGACGCAATTGAGCCAGAGACGCAGAGAGGTAGCACCCGGGGCAGAGGAAAGAAAGGAGTCGGGGTTGAGTAGTACTGCGCAGTCGCTCCATCACTTCATTGCAATAGGAAGAAGACGTCTTCCTGCCCAATAGTGATCTCTCAAAGCAGCTAGAGTGGCAGTAACCAGATCGACAGAACGCGCAATGGATGAAAGCATTGTCATCAACATCAGTATTGGTGCAAACGTTGCAATAATTTCTCTCGTTGTTCATCATAACAGCAAACAGCAGAGTATACTGGCTGGCTTGGCTAGGCAGCGGCCACAGTGTTAGTCGGCCTTAGGCAGAGCGGTCAGAGAAAACCGCCGCACGCGGCCAGCACACTACACATATGCGAATGCAATGACTCCTTCCTTCCTTCCTCAACCAGCTCATTCCTCTGATTGAATCCGATAAAAAGATTTTGCCTTTTTTCTTTATTTTCCCCTCCAGCGTTGAGCGCTGCGTAAAATCAGCGGCGTAGTTTACATAGCATACAGTTCTCTCATTTTCCGCGTCCAGACAGTAAATCCTAGTTCAAATTCTATGTCCCACCAGATGATCAAAGACAGAGTGACGTTCAGAGATTACAAGCTATGCGCACATGGGCTGTACATACGAAACAAACGGCTGTGCCGTAAATGGCCGCATGTGCATACACAACCGTACAAATGGTGCGTTTGTTCACGTGGGAATTATTATTAGTATAAAACTTTTATTCAAGCGAGCTGGACATCGGAACGTCGGGAATGACGTCTTTGCGTCTGGTGGCACAGTGGAGGCGGTTAAATCTGTTCGGCTCGTCTGACGCAAGACCAGAAATGCAAGTAACGGCTGCACTACTATCAAACTGGATCAGAAATCACTAATTTTTACCTAAATTTCGCTTGAAAAGCCTTGGAAACCGAACTTGGCGTTTACACTGCTGATATTTAAGAGAAATCCGTGTTTTTGGAAGCCGCTTTTGTAATTTTTTCCTTGTTTTAGCTCTAAAACGCTGTTTGGCAGCTTAAAATAGCGATTTTTAGCGTCCTTACTGAAAAAAACGTGCTAAAAACAACGTATTTCCAGGCGTTTTGGAGCTTTTTGAATTTTTTTACCCACCTCTGGGCGAACCACCCCTCGACTCCCCACGCATTACTTTTTCAACGACGTTTATAGCGAAATTTTTATTTAAAATCCATCTATTTTCTGGCAGAAAAACTATGAAAACTATTTTTCCGCCCCGATTTTTTACCTTTTCAGGGTGCTGCAAGGAAATTCTCATCTTGTACTATTTTTTGCCTGTACTATTTTAGTGTACTATATTGTACTATTTTGAGGGATATACTTACTTCTCTCCCCCTCCGGAGTTTGTTGCTGCAAGCCATAGAGTTCTAGATACAACATGGAGCGATCATTTCATTTTAGCTGTTACCCATCATGGGCCGAGTGGAAAATCAATACTGACGAAATAGGCCAAAATGACAAGTTTTTAAGTAAATCAAGTATAGAAAGTTGACACAAACAACAAGATAGAAGTTGGTGACGCGAGCTGTAAACATTTTTAGCTGCAATTCATCACTAGAGAACAGCAACGCCAGATATAAAGCAGTATGTAAATCTAACTTTAACTTCTCAAATTCACTCATAGCACAACTGTTCTCTGATTATTTAGTCGCGGAATGACATATATTCAATTTACCCTGCCACTTCCCAACCGAGTCCCCCTCAAACAACCTTACTCCCCTTCCCCTAGCAGAAACAGAACAGGGAGGGCTATATACTAAATTTTTTTGGTTACAGTCAACATGGGGCGGAAGAATGGGTTCCGGGCAGTCAAAATCTAAAATTTTGGGGGTGGGGCTATCAATTTGGAAGCAGGAGTCATGGCAATTTTTTGGGGGGTGGGTATATCCAGGAAGAAAAGTCTGTTTCAGTTTGGTGGCGGGTAGTCTGGGGTACTTCGAGGCCAAGTTTAGTTCATAAAAATAATTTAAAAAGTTTTGGTAGACAAAGGCATACCTTACCTGAGCGAGCGGCCCGCCGGGCGGTTGCCGATAAACAGGGGTATCACGTCTTTTCCTCGCGGACAGTTCCTCGCGCGACAGTTCCTCGCCGACATTTCCTCGCGCGACTTTTCCTAGCTACGACTTTTCCTCGCGCGACTATTCCTCGCGCGACTTTTCCTCGTATGGATAAAAACGTTTTATCTCTTCTGTACAGTACGGAATAACAACTTTTCGGCTGTTGTCTATAGCCGAATAACACAAACATGCTACACACTGCGAAAAGTTATGGACATGACCAGCAGACAGCTCGAAATCTGTCATGATAAAGGTAGGGGACAGCCCAGGTTAAAGCTGGTTAACCTTGACCACCATCTACTGGTAGATCTCTTCCGTTTTGCTGGGCACATGGCAGTAAGCAAGAGGGTGGGTACATGGCGCCAAAGTATCCAAGAATTGTATAGAGCTGCGCAAAACTCCATTTTGAACATAGCAGTAACCTCTAGAGAGTAGCTGAATCTAATCAGGGTCGGAAACCTACTTTTTGCCTTCTCACTCTCACGTTGACACATAAAAAATGTCCATTTCATAGAAAAGTGTCTAAATTCAAGGGCTATCTAACGCTTCAGACTCCAAGTGATGAAAGGAAACAGCTTCAATTTAGACAACTGCCACAGGCTCAAACGCCAATATTCTTAGCTTAGTTTTTGAGAAATCGATTTTTTATCGAGCTTTCTGCTGGTAGCTTCTGTTTCTATAGTATAGAGATAAACTTCTCTACCGCACTTATGTAGTTTTCCGCATGTTTACGCGCGATCAGCAAACAGAGAGATAAAAGAAGACTGTGATCACGCGTCCGGTCAGGTGTTCATTGCTGTCAAAGATGATTTACAACCGGCTAACCGATTGTCGCCGGCCGGCCAACTGACCTGTGCCCTACGTAGGCTTGATTGATAAGAACATACTGTTGGCTCGGAATATTTATTCCTACGAGGAAAAGTCGTGCGAGGAAAAGTCATAGCGAGGAAATGTCGCGCGAGGAAAAGTCGGCGAGGAACTGTCGCGCGAGGAACTGTCCGCGAGGAAAAGACGTGTAGCCATAAACAGGACTTGATGCAAATTGTGGCATGCAGCAGTGGAGCAGGAGGAAAATTCTAGCTACCACATCAGCCGAAATAAAACCCATGTCTGGTCAGCTCGTACTGTAGCTAGTTTGTGGACTCCACCAGACTTTCCGCACTAATTAGTCGCTTTTATGAGTCTCTAGCTTAAAACAAAGTACTGCATATTGCTAAAGAAAATTTTTCAAGAAATTTTTAAGAAGCTTGGTGTTAGTTCAGCTAGCCCGCGTATTATAATCGTACCAAACATTGCTGTAATTCGGTGCGAAATTGGAATGCAATTCGCAAAACCCAAAGTTAAGCCATGCACGCTCTTTTAGCCAACAGTTAGGAAAGCTACAGTTTTATCCAACATCGTTGACCCCTATTACTGACAGGCAGACTTGTGTAGAATTTCAGTGTTTGTCCAGATTCACCAGGGCTTTATCTGCCGACAGGTCACGTTGACGGGTGCCCAAGATGTCACTAGAGGTCGTAGTCGCACTTTGCACTTGCCTCTCAGACAGCGACACACCATTCTGTCAAACAAACATGTATAAACGCAGTTCAGATTCTTAGAAACCGAAACACACAGTGGTGATTAGAATGGCATCAGCATGCATTCCAACTGAACTGCAACAGTCAGGTACTGTTGTTTGGTATTGGATTTTCCGTTTGTGTATGTGTATGTGTATGTGTATATACACATTTACCTTCAAATGTGTATGGTAATTTGTGTATACACATTTAACAAAACAATGTGTATTTTTTCTATAGTTGTGTATGTGTATTGTACCGAAAACGCAAATTTTTTGGTAGATTTTCAGTCAGAAATGCTGCGAAAATCAAATCTCTCAATGTCTGCTGCTTTAAACTTTGGATAGCTTTGAAATCGAGTTACTTAGGCCATTCTCAGCGGATGTCGGCAAAGGCTATGAAAATGTCAGCTTTAATTTTAGAGTATTTCATACACGACAAAGCGATATCTTACTGAGGGCATATATAACTTATGTTCGCCCTATATTGGAATCAGGATCAGCTATTTGGAATCCATATACCGTATAGTGCTGTTTATAGTACCCGGGTACTATATATGGCACTTAGGGTTTTGCGAAAATAAAATTGAATCCATTTATAGTACCCGGGTACTATATATGGCACCTACGAAATCTGCTCTATAAGAAACTAACAATAGTATGCGAAATTCTTTGCTGGAATTACCGATTTGATGTAAAAAATAGGTTGAGTACATACATCAGAACCTCTATGATTGCATTATCAACTGTTTTTCTTCATACAAACAAGGTTTACCACCAAAAATACTATATTTTTCGCACGTTTTGTATTTATAACAGCTCATTTCAGAATAAAAATCTGTCTCCATTTATAGTACCCATGGCACTAAGTGCCGTTTATAGTACCCCGGGTACTATAAATAGGGGGTACTATAAACAGCACTATACGGTACAGGGTGTGCCAAAAAAAACAACCCAGCAGATTATTTCGCTGTAGCAACCGCAAATCTCAACCGATTTGAATAAATCCTTTTTAAATGAAAGATAAATAAATTCTTGAAAGACCGATGAATCGCTTATTAAGATAGCCTGCTTAGTTCCTGAGATATTTGCCCTCAAAGTCAAAACAGAGATTTTGGCTTGGCAGTGAACAAGAGTGATAAACACAACCCAGCAGATTTTTTACTTTTGCAACCATGAATCTTAACCGATTTGAATGAATCCTTTTTTGAATGAAAGATTGATAAATTCTTCAAAGATTGGTGCAATTTTTGTTGAGATTCACTGCTTAGTTCTTGAGATATTTGTCCTCAAAGTCGAAACAGATTTTGGCAAAGAACAAGAGCGATTCCGTTGCACTTCATAATAAAGCAGATTCCTACTGCTGGGGGCTAATCACACTTTACTGTTGAAGTGAACCGAGTTTCTGTGTCACCAGTAAAGCCTCCAATAGCCCTCAACAGTAGCAGGAATCCGTTTTATTACGAAGTGCAGCGGAAAAAGAAAAATTCCCTCTTGTTCACTGCCAAAATCACAGTTTTGATTTTGAGAGTGAATATCTCAGGAACTAAGCAGAGTACATTAATAAACGTTGCATAAATGTTTCAAGAATTTATTTATCGTTCATTTAAAAAAGGATTCATTCAAATCGGTTGAGATTTGCTGTTGCTACAGCGAAAAATCTGCTGGGTTGTTTTTTTTGGCACTGTATGTGTAAAGATATTGATGCCATTGAAAAAGTACCGGAGAGTGCTGCATAGCATACATAGGTGGGTTTGTGGGTTACCGCCCTAGCTGAAAAGGCCAACCCCCTCACCCTCCCACCCCCCCCGAGACATGTTAAGGGATTCCCCCCACCCCGAGCCAAGAATACAAGTAGTAGTAGTGGCTCCCAGTACTACAAACCTACTCAGAAATCACTAATTTTTTGCCTAAAATTCGGTTGAAAACCGTTTGGGAACCGAACTTGGCGTTTCCACTGCTGATATTGAAGAGAAATCGGTGTTTTTTGGAAGTACCGTCCGTATCTGAAGTCGGGTTGGTATCTGCGTCGGATGTAATAGTGGTAGGGTTTGTACTGCGGGCGTGTTTCTGAGCAAACGTCGAAAGCGGCGTAGACTGAGTCCACTCGGTACCATCTGCTCGAGGTCTCCCAACACGCGCACGGCCATTTTGACCTCATGCAGTAGGCTTTGTCTCCGGCCGCCAATGCTAGCAGAGCGACAGAGATGGTCACTAACAACTCTAGTTTAGCTCTCATTTTTTGAGCAACTGCCTGAAACAATTTGCACACTAGTTTTTATTACATCACCATTTCCCTAGGGTTTAAGAGTCGGTCTCTGAACCGATCGAGTCTCAGTATTCAGACCCCAAATTTGAAACTTTAGGCTAGAGAGCTGTAAGTTGGTACACTAATAAATACTTATGAGTTGTCTTTCGACCCCAAAGGATTAGTGGATTTGACGCTCCAATCCCGAGATACAGCCTTCTGAAAATCGGCCTCCTTAACTATGGGACCAAAATTTCAAACTCGAATTTCTAACCTACCAGCTGGAGTTTGAAGATAAAAATTTGGGTTTTTTCGTAACTTTTGGAGGACTTTAAGAATCTGCAGTCCAATTTTGTTTTGGAAGAAAAAAATTTTTTTCCGACCTCTTTGGTGGGCCTTAACTCGGCTGCAACCCCCCATAGAGGCGCTTTTTTATTTCATAACTTTGTAGTGCTTTTTATAAGCTTCATTTTGGTATAGAATATGGTACGATTGCTGGTGGCCAATCCTGTGAAAATTGGCCTCAAAAGTCACGAACTCGAAAAATTCGCATGTTTCACTATAGACATAATTTTCCAAATCGAATTTCTGACTTAACGAACGGAGTTGAGCTGTGAAAATTTGGGTTTCCAGAGTACTTCCAGTGTGCTTTCGGAATATTTAGTGGATTTAGAATTTCGAGGAAAAGAATTTTTTTGACCTATTTGGCGGGCGATAACTCGGCTGAAACCCCCTACAGGAGCTTTTTTATTTCACAACTTTGTAGCGCTTTTTATATAAGCTTCATTTTGGTATAGAATATGGTACGATTGCTGGTGGCCAATCCAGTGAAAATTGGCCTCAAATGTTGAGAACTCATAAAAATCTGGTCTTCCAGATGAGGGAATTTTTCGAGTTTGTAACCTATGAGGCCAATTTTAACTGGATTGGCCACGAGCAATCGTACCATATTCCATACCAAAATGAAGCTTATAAAAAGCACTACAAAGTTATGAAATAAAAAAGCGCCTCTAGGGGGGATTCCAGCCGAGTTATGGCCCACCAAAGAGGCCGAAAAAATTTTTTTTTCTTCCAAAACAAAATTGGACTGCAGATTCTTAAAATACTCCAAAAGTTACGCAAAAACCCAAATTTTTATCTTCAAACTCCAGCTGGTAGGTTAGAAATTCGGGTTTGAAATTTTGGTCCCATAGTTAAGCAGGCCGATTTTCAGAAGGCTGTATCTCGGGATTGGAGCGTCAAATCCACTAATCCTTTGGGGCCGAAAGACAACTCATAAGTATGTATTAGTGTACCAACTTACAGCTCTCTAGCCCAAAGTTTCAATTTTGGGGTCTGAATAGGGCAAAGGGCCAAGACTCGATCAGTTCAGAGACTGACTCTTAAAAGTGCTTGCAAAACAATGAGGAAAATATTCCCTTCCTAAAATGCCGGTACATTCAGGCACTTTTCGCCATACCGAATGTATGGTTTCACTCGCTTTATCGGTATCATACGGTAGCCTTGCCACCATACATGGTATTATTACTGGTGAGGTGACTGACTGTTGTGGTGTACAGTAGTCACTAACACCAAAAGTTATGAGAAAACTGCAGGTTTCGGCTTAACATATGCAGATTGGTTTCAACGTGTGTGTCCCTGTGTGTGGCTGTGGCACATATGGAAAATATTAGGATTTTCAAATTAATCTACATGTACGTATTGTAATGTCGCCCCTATGTACGTCCGCCGATAGGGCGCCTTTCATAAGCTTGATTAGTATTCGATGTATGTAGGCGGCGGACGCCCATGTGAGGGGGCGTGCAAAAATTACGTAATGGCATGAGGGGGGAGGGGGGTTCGCCAAAAGATTACTATTCATTACGGTGGGGGGAGGGGGGTTGGCGACTTCATTACGTAATTTTTTAAAGTGCAGAAATCACTAAAGTGGCCATAATTTTAATTGTTTTGATGTGTAGCAGACATGGGCTAGCATTTCGGCTGAGGGGGGTAGAATTTTCAATTCCTGAGGGGGGGGCTGAGGGGGGGGGGGTAGGAGCGCCTGAGGGGGGGGGGGCTGAGGGGGTGGTAAGCCAAAAAGTCCGATTTTTGGCTAAAATCAAGGTTTTTTGGCTTATTTTTCATCAAAATACAATAAAATAAGCTATTCTGAGCTCATTTACACCTAATCCAGGCATATATTTATCATAATTTTCTATACAAAAATCTTCCAAAAAATTCCTGAGGGGGGTAGCGGCCGGCTGAGGGGGGTAGGTCAGAGCCTGAGGGGGGGCCAACCCCCCCTCAGCCCCCCCTTTGCCCATGTCTGATGTGTAGTACATGTACTTGTAGTCTCGATTTGAAGCCATTGGGCTTAAATTTTCTCGATTTCACTTAGATGAACGTTTAGATTAGAGAAGGTAGCTACCGTTTACGTCAGGGCTTTCCAATTTTTCAAATGCTAAATGGCAAGAGTGACCTTTGACATCTTATTAAGAGTATATAAGGGTATAACACTTATCGACTCGATCTTTTACAGGGTTCGTGCTGCTTTTTCCGAGCAAAATTCGCTGAACAAAGTCAAATTTCCCCGACCAATCAGAGTGACAACATTCTAACCAGGCACAGAATTTTTAAAAATTTGCTATGAAAAACGCATTTAACCGGCATTCTGTTAAGTTGTAGTAGTTGTGGAAAGTCAGAAGTCCCATTTTCAAAAGGGTGGTGTGTAAAGCTCTGACAGGGCCCCTTGGGCGAGAGAGGATTCTATCTACTGCTATCAATTTTTTCCCTGACTGGACACCCAATTCCCTGACCTTTCGGGTCCCGCACGAACTCTGGTTTATGACTATCGATTATCAGTCAAGCAATATTGAAGCAGCCCTAAAACCCAGTATAAAACACTTCCAATGCAATCCGTCACCCCGTCAGTAACAAAACGCCATCCAATGATGGCTTCTATCTATGTAAAACTAAGACTATACGTACATGTACGTAGTTGTAGCTCATCAATAAAGAAAACTAAGATAACTATCAATTGTTACTGTATACAGATGCTATTTTAATAAGAACGTCATTTTACATAGAATTGAACGGAAAATTTTCGGCTCTAACTCTTCAAAAAATTGAAATTTCGGGGGTAGCCAAATTATTACGTAATTAGGGGAGGGGGTCAGGAAATTATTACGGGCGATTATCAGGGGGGAGGGGGGTCCGAAAATGGGCAAAAATACCATTACGTAATTTTTGCACGCCCCCTGAGAGGTTTGGGGGTAGTCAGATGTTGCTAGCTGAGAACCAGCCCAGCTGTGTCAAAGAAATTTCTTGTATCGGTGACTGTGAATAAAGTGTATCTTACTCTTACAGTATATTGCACACGTCTACCCAATACAACACGTATATGTACAGGCTCCGTCAAAAACAACTGCACAGATTTTTTACTGTCCAGAAAAAATGGCAACCGCAAATCTGAACCGATTAGAATGAATGATTTTTAACGAAGTAGAGAAATTGCGCCAGCTTTAAATAATCGTGCCAAAAATGTTTTCATTCGGTTGAAAATTGACGGACTGAGGGTCTCTAGAAATTTTCGTAAAACTCGAGAAAAGGCCAAGCGGTCTTTTCTTACAGCTCAAATAAAGACAAACGAAATCTTTCTCCTTAATCTCTCTTCTCCTTTAGACTATTTCTAGACTGAGGCTCCAATTGAAGTTTAGGTGCTGGGAGTGAACTTCAGTGGGAGTGAGTTGGTTGGCAGTTAGGTTGCTATGTTTGTAAGTAACTCAGACAGACAGACAAAGACTCCTTGTAGGAGGTCTGAACTGGGGAGAGAAAACGAATAATGGCCATAAATGGCAACGTCCAAACGTGCGAAATAGGCCGGCGCACTTTGGAACTGGTTAAGGTAAGGGGAGTGGCTGTAGAATCTACTGCTGCTCTTTCGTTCCTCCTCCTTCTCCTCGGCTGCTTGTCGTCTGAAATATGCAAATTAGTCTTCTCCATTTAACTTTACGGGCATTTCGGAGCAGGGATGCCTACCATACCAAAATTGTACTAGTACTAAAATCATACATGTAACAGGTCATCCGCCGACGGGGGAGGGGGGTTGGGGGGTCTGGCGCCGGCCGGGGGTGGTCTGAGCCAAAATTTTGGGGGAGGGGGGGTGGGCACTAAAAAACGCTCAAAAATAGAGAAAAATCGCAATTTTTTGGCTAAAAATTGCCAAAAATCGCTAATTTGGGCTGAAATACAGCTAAAAAGTGCTGTTTTACAGGCGATTTTGGCAATTTTTGTGTGTGGAAGTGTAAAAAATTGCAAAAATTTCCTCGAAAATTTACTTGCCAGAAAAATCGGAGGGGGGGGGTCGGTGAAATCGTCTCGGGGGGGGGGGGCCATCTGGGGGGCCCATCTGGGGGGGTTTGGCCTAAGTCGGGTATGGGGCAGACCCCCTAGACCCCCCCCTGTTACATGTATGACTAAAATCAAACTTTGAATTTAGTACTAGTACCATACCAAACCAAATTCAAAACGGCTCCTTCTATACTATACCGTACCATATCAAAATCAAATGCCTTTACCAGATAATTTTAGTTCCAGAATTTTGATTTTGGTATGGCGTTTTCATTTTAGTACTAGCTTCTTGGCTATATTCATAACACTTTTCAAATGCGTCAAAATATATTCCCAATCCTTTCTGCGTGTTTTGAATCGAAAAAACTCAAGAAAGGTGGATTGAGCATAATTTCCAAAGGCTTCTATGACATTATCACAGCAAACTACCACTACTGTACCAAATTCATACCAAAATCATACCAACCAAATTCAAACTGAATTAGCTAGTACTATACCATACCACATCGAATTCAAACCGCCAAGTTTATACTATACCATACCATATCAAATTCAAAGTTTGAATTTGGTAGACATCCCTGTTTCGGAGTCCTTTCCCAGTGAGAAAAGCCACCCACACATAGGCCGAAAAGGGCTTTTTGTGCGGGGGTTGTTGATTCCCCGAAAAGGTCGTCAAAATTTTAGAGGGGATATGAGTCATGGAGGGGGCATGACCAAAATTGCCACGTCATTTTCCCAATAAAGGTTGCTCTGGAATTTCTGAGGGGTATGGGCGCCCCTCCAAAATAGCTTATGGACCCTCGACCCGAAAATACAGTACAGAATTTAGCTTAAAATCTGGTTAGAACGCCTTTGGCAACCGAATTTGGTTGTTTCCGCTGCTCATATAAAACAAAGTGCTGCTTTACAAGCATTTTTGTCATTATATGCTAACAGTGTTTAGTGCTTAAACGCTATTTGGCTGGATAAAATTGCGATTGATGGCCTTAAATAAAACATGCCAAAAACATGATTTCCAGGCGTTTTGCAGCTTTTTGAACGTTTTTAAACCCCTCGCCGGGCGAAACCCTTTGGACCAGTGTTGTGCCTAGCTCAAATTTTTAAAACTCGGTAAGTATTCAGTAAGTAAACCCAGATTTTTTTAAATTCAGTAAGTACATACTGGGTTTTTCAAAGAAAACCCGGTAAGTACTCAGTAAGCAATTCAGTAAACTCGGAAAAACCTTCAAAATTAAGGAACATACAATTTATCTGAAAATGTTTACATGATAAAGCTTTTAGCTACTAGAATCCTTTTTCAGTGCTGATTGATGAGTTTAAGATTGTATGTAGCTCGATTTCTCAATTCTTCAGAATGTTAATCGTGTTTTGTGTTATTTCATAATTATTTAAGGTGCTAATTAGCATGCATGAAAGCCTTGTATATATATATATATGTATATATACAAATGCACATTAGTTTATGTATATGTTACCGGCTCCGCCCGAGTTCAGGCTGCGCCCGAGTACTCGGCCGGAGCCTAACCGCTTTAGGCTCCGCGCGAGTTGATTAGATGGACCGCTGCATACAATGTAGGTTAAACTGCTCTTCCACTGTGTGTCTTTAACTAGTCCTGTGGTTATAATTGGAGTACGGTTGGACGCATATATGCAATATGCAATATCAAACAATGCATATATGCATGGTTTTTGGCATGCATATATGCATATGCAATATCATATGCATGCAAAATTCCAATATGCAATAGTCATATGCAAATTGACCCTGATATCAAAATTTTGCATATTTTTAGTTTGCATATTTTTGTCAAAGGTGTCGCTGACTTTTCGTGCTGTATACTTACATTGTATGTTCTGAAGAACGTTAAACGATTCAAATAGTTGTTTTATCTATTTGGTGTGGAGAAATCCATAAAGTACTCGTCCAAACAGTATAAGATTCCAAGAGGCTAGTCTGGCCGATTTCTGGTTTTGAGCTCAGCAAAAATGAAACAGTTTCTTTAGCGAATTGCGAATTTCTGCAAGCACCTCATTGTTTCATAAATATCTGCAGTTTTTAGCAGAATTGTTCAAACTAAGGTTGCACAATTAACATCCCAAAACAGCCAAACAGACTGGATTTCCGAGCTTAGGATAGTCGCCACGTATTTGCTAATTTTTCATCAAACAAAAAATATAAAATCTAAAATAAAAATCCCTTGATTGAGGCAGTTTATACTGTAAATCTGTACTTTACAGAGATCAAAGCTTCCTCTTTCCACTTACAGAATGGAGACAGACACGGACACGGGCTAGCGTTTCGGCTGAGGAGGGGTGATTGAATTTTCAATTCCTTAGGGGGCTGAGGGGGTAGGAGCGCCTGAGGGGGGCAGAGGGGGGTGGTAAGTCAAAAAGTCCGATTTTTGGCTTATTTTCATTGAAATAACTTGAAATACTATTCTGAGCTCATTTACACCTAATCCAGCCATATTTATATCATAATTTTCTATATAAAATTATTCTAAAAAGTTCCTGAGGAGGTAGGTAGTGGCCGGCTGAGAGGGGTAGGTCTGAACCTGAGGGGGGCCAATCCCCCTCAGACCCCCTGTGCCCATATCTGGCTTGATACCCTAAACTCAAGTCGCAAATAATGGAAATCTCAACTGAGACTTTTCAGATTCTGAATTTGTTAGTTTGTAAAACTAGGACAGGAATACAAACTGTTAGGTATACCACATTAGAGAGAACTAATTTGAACATGAAAACAGTAATTTAGCCAAAAATCTGTAATGTCAAACATTTTTTATCTAACAATTACGAAATGAGCTGATCTTTCATGCCAAACTGTGTTTCCCCTCTTGTTTTTTTTCCAGATCAGGTCTGTATCTGTAAAACAGGTATGCCTAATAACTGCTAGAGATTGCGTAGACAATCCAACCAAACTCGAAAATGCTTGGAAAACGTCCAGTTATCGATTTCAGGCCGCCTTCATAAAATATGCAAATATGCAAAAAATATGCACATATTTCATTTTTGCATGCATATGATATATGCAATATCAATATGCATGAGAGATTGCATGCATATATTCATATGCAATATCATATGCATCCCAAAAATCCGATATCATCCAACCATAAATTGGAGTGACCCTAAAGATGCTTATTATTATTACACAAAGGGTTTTTGTGCCCTTTATCAGTTTGTCAGAGTTGCCCTTTCTTAGTCTGTCTGAGTGTGTACGTCTGAGATGGCTAGCAACTTGGAAGTGACCCGTTCTCGAATGAGGCAGAATTATGGCCGTCGTTTTGTCCGTAAAAGAAGGACTTTATGAGCTGGGTACCAAGGACGGGGTCTTGAAACAGAAGTATGTCCGATCAGAGTTTGAACCCTGTACAAAGAAGTTTTTGTCAGTGGAGGAGGTCCCGAAAGACCAGGAGATTAGTTTGAGGGAGGCTTCCACCAAAGCCTCTGTGGGGACCGGTCAGGGTTTTGTGAAGTGTGACTGCAAAACGAACTGCCGAAATAACATGTGTAAAAGCCGAAAAACGGGTCGTCTGTGTAACAGCCGCTGTCACTCTACTGTAAGAACAAATAACAATTTTTACTGTCTGTTTGTGTTTGTAAAAAGTACAGTATTGTTGTTGAAATGTTGCCGAATGTGTGTTATAAAAAGCGTGTGATGTCATTTACTGCACGTGGAGGAGCATATTAACGTACCTACATTGTATGCAGCGGTCCATCTAATCAACTCGCGCGGAGCCTAAAGCGGTTAGGCTCCGGCCGAGTACTCGGGCGCAGCCTGAACTCGGGCGGAGCCGGTAACATATATACACATATACAAACAAAATTTCAATATTGCATATTTTTTTGTATATTTGTATATTAAGAATATTACAAATTTTCTGCTGGAAAGCCTGATTTCAACAAACCAGGTGGGTTAGGGGTACCTGACGGGTGTCATTGTCATATGGTAGGGCGTTGTAGGGTTAGCCAACATGAAATATTCTCAAATTGCATGAGTGTATTCCGATTTCAGGCAGTTCTCCCAACCGGTGCGAACTCTATTAAGTGATACTGCCCGCAGTCTAAAATTTTGCCAGCTAAAATTTATGTTGTTGCTAAAACTCAGGGTCTTTAGGATCTGTAATATCAAGAAAATTTTTGTATGATGTGGGTAAGTCACCGGTGGTTGAAAATCTTTAAGTAATACAAATGCTAGCAACAAATTCAAACTTAGGCTTTAGGTACACCCCACACCCCTTAGTTTTAGGTTAACAGGTATGTTAAGGCTTAGGCTCTGGCTTTAGTCTTCGATTCAGGCCTACTAGGCTCGTACATACTGTAGGTATAGTTTTAAGCAGAAATACATAGCCCTGAAATCGTTATTACGCATCATAGGGTGAATGGCTGAACGGGTTTATCTGAAAAAATAAAATAACACGTTTAAAACTCGGATGAAACGAAAAAGGAAACGTGCGGGATTCCATTATCAATTTCGTCATTGCGCGTACTGTTTCCCAGTTAATTAATTTTCTAATTAACTAGCTATTAACTTGCTTGTAACTGTCGGGAATTTTATTTACTAGCTATTTATTTGCTAGACACCGCAATTTCAAATTTAATTTGTTATTAACTTGTTATTTGCTAGAAATTTGCTATCTATTTGCTATCAATTTGCTAGAATTTGCTACAAATTTTGCGCTCAACCAAATGATGCCTTCGAGATTTTCCGATTATAAGAGCACCATAATTATTATAAGATCATGGTCTTCAAAAGGGCGTGAAAAGTGACCCATTTGGGCATTGTCCTATTGTCTTATAAGTGGAAAACTCCGGTACCGTTTAAAATCAAACTATACATTGAATCTCAGTTTCAATGAGCTGAACAAGCAACAGCAGGAAGAGAATCACAGGCAAGAATTTTCTCTAACTTTATCCCTAATATGAACACATTCAGTAGTTTTCCACAGTATTTGCCGAATCTACTGTGAGCCTAGCCTAGAGATTGACTTTTGTCCATACTTGGCTATAGCCCTGCGTTAGCTATATGCGTAGCATAACCAACCTTGGGTATAAAGTACGTATATCCTGGCAGCACATCAGATCCCAGGCCAAGCGGGGAAAGATAGGGATAATGGATGAATATGTCTGAGCCTAGTAAATTCCTAGTAAATTACTAGCAAATTCCTAGCAAATTTCTCACTCCCTCAATCCGAAATAAACTAGCTATTTACTTGCTAGGCGGCGCTTTGCCCAAAATTAACTTGCTAGGAATTTGCTATTTGCTACCCGATTTCGCCCAAAAATAAATTAACTTGCTATTTGTTATTAACTTGCTGGGAAACAGTAATTGCGCGTGCCTACTGTTCCATTTTTTCGTTTCAAACAGCAAAACGCATTGCGAAATATATGTATATGTATATCCAAAATGTTCGTATATATATACAAATTTGTATATGTATATTTGAATATACAAACCCACACTACACCCTACACCCCATGGATGCGCCACTGTCAGCTAGTGTCAATTAATTAGCTGTTCATCGGCCACCGAATTAGCGCTGCTGGGGCGGGATAGCATTAATCAATTGGTGAGGGACCCTCAGCATTAGTACACTGCGCCACTGTTGTAAAATGCTCAATTATCCTAATTACCAGCTTGCTCTGTCCAGGCGTAGCCATGGGACATTCTCTCAATTCGCCAGACAGACAGCTAGCCTGGTACCAACCAACCGACGTACCTGCTACGATGTTCCCGCTTGTTTTACTTCTTTCTACTTTCCCCTCGGCGATTGGTGCAAGGAAAACAAGTAAATCATTGTTTACTTTATTATAACCATAATAACAACAACTTGAAAACCACAATAGTTTTGTATCAGAGATCAGGCAATAAAAGCGGTTTAAGTGATAGTGGAAGGTAGGAAATTTCAATCTGACGTATTGTGCCCCGTGCACGAGATTTATGTGTACGGCACGATGTCACGATGGCTCCCAATCCCAAAGTTCTATAATCATGCCTTCTCCTTTGTCTGTGTCTGTGGTGTACTGGTATCAAGTCTGCCTGCCGTGCAATGCACCATAGTAGCGGTTCGTCCTGGGTCATTGCCTCGCATGTGGCCCTTTATGGGTTCTTTACTGGTCTGTCCGGTGTTCATCTGCTTTGTAATAAACCTTTTCTCCGATGCATGCTTTCCGCTATGTTCTGGTACAACGGTCGGTACTTACTTGATAATAAATTTTCGGCTAAAAATCGTTTCAATAAATGAGGTTGCTAAGAGAAATGCTTCCATTGTACTGTAGCTTTAAGGCCTCCTAGTGTACAGTATGGAGAGCTAAACGAGCAGTGACAAAATGCGGGCCTATTTCGTTGATTGTGAATGTACTATACAGACTCATAGAGACTCAGACTTGATTATTATGGGATGTGAATGTGCGCTTTTGATTTGTACACCCATTCATTGTTTTGACGTACAGTAGTTACATGTATATGTAGTCTCAATTTGAAGCCATTGGTTGGGTTACATTTTTTTAATTTCACTTTAAGATGAACGGATTAGAGAAGGTAGCTACTGCTTAAGTCAGTGCTTTCCAATTTTTCAAATGCTAAATGACAACAGTGACCTTATCTTTAAGTGTTTATTAAGGGAAGCGCGTTTGCGCTTTCCCGGTGTAGTTATTGTTACCGCGGTCCATACTAAAAATTGTTTTCGTACCATTCGAGGAGGGAGCAAATGCGCTTCTCTTATTATGTCGGAGTTTGACCAAACTTGAAAAAAAGTTGCCAAAAATGGGTATTTTTTCGGCCATACTTTTTAGCGTAACTTTTGTGTTTGTGGACCGATTCCTCTAATATTTGCAGGCATTGTAATTTGAAGTTTTTTCTATCTTTTGGTGAAGATTTGAGCGAAATTGGCTGATTCGTTTTCGAGAACTGCTTTTTTGAAAAAATGCTCTCGAGGGGGGCTGGCGAAAAAACAAAATGGTGGTTTTCGGCGTTTTTAAGGTACTTCTCGCGGTAACATAGTAACGTGTTATACATCAAAAGTTTGCAAAAATTCTGAATTTTCTACTGGTGCAGTCGGTTTTTGGATATTGTTTTTCGTTTTTGAGTTAAATTTTTTTTTAATTTTTGAAAATTGCCAGTAAAACCAACTAATGGCTTAAAGGTCCCCATGGATGGGACCTGTTACGCTTTGTTAAGCAATGTGTGTAGTTTCATATTACGTGTGGTAGAATTGCATACTAATCCGGGATCAAAAGTTATGGCCGATTGAAGCACTAAAAATGGTCAAATTTTGGACACTTTTTTCGAAATTTTTTTACTTTTTGATTTTTGAAGCGGGGAAGAGGGTTGCGCGATCTGGGGAAGGTCTAGAGCTCTGGGACTTTTAGGTTTTGTTAAGGAATGATTGTAGTTTGAAACTAAGGGTCATAGACGTTTTTTGGACTCCGGGATCAAAAGTTATGAAACATTGAAAAATAGTAAGAGTCGGTTTTTCTTGGTTATGAGGCCCTGTGTTCAGGACATGATAATCTGGGTAAGAAGTTTTGCGATTTGGCTCAAAATTTGTGTCAGAATGTAAGGACACAATATAAACAAGATTTTAACATTTTTGGGCGAAAATTCTAAAAAAAATTTTTTTGCACTTTTTGCCGTATTTAGCTCATAACTGTAGTAAAAGTAAACGTACAAGGGTGGGGATTGCATATTATGAATGCGAAAAGGCTGTTCTTTCCAACGGTACACAGCAAGCTCCGATCAGAAAGCTCTAAAGATATTTATGTCGGATTTTGGACAAAATTGAAGAAAATGCAAAAAACGCTATTTTTGGGCTATGCTTTTTAGCATAAGTTTTATATTTCTGGACCGATTGCTCTAATATTTGGAGACATTGTAGATTGAAGTTCTCTCTATCTTTTGGTGAAGAATTGAGTGAATGAAATTCGTTCATTCGTTTTGGAGTACTTATCAATTGAAAAAATGCTGTCGAGGGGAGCTGAGGAAGAAAGAAAATGGTAGTTTTCGGTGTTTTTGAGATAATTTTCAGGGTTATATATAAAGGTGGTATACATCAAAGCTTTGCACTCATTCCGAATTTTCTATTTGTGGAGTCCGTTTTTAGTTAAAAGGAAAACTATAAACAGGAGGATACAGTATTGGTTGACGAGATATTATAGCGATTGGAAACTACAGTATTAAGGGAAGCGCGTTTGCGCTTTTCAGTGTGGTTATTGGGTAGCCGTAGCGCGGCCCATACTAAATTGTTTTGGTAGCATTCGGGGAAGGAGCAAAACGGTTCCCTCATTATGTTGGAGTTTGGACAACAAAACATTGAGAAAATGCCAAAAGGGGTATTTTTTCGGGTTATAGGACGTTTCATCCCAACCGTTTAGTCCCGGCCATTTTTTAAGCGTGACCGTTTTGTCCCGCTGCTAACTACCGTATACTGCAAAGGCGGCGGCAAAATCAAATGCCAAATGCGCCACAACTTACCAAGAGGTCAAATGCCAGGCGCACACAGTGGCTTTCGGTGGCCTGGGTTGGGCTTTGTGCCGACGACCAACTCTTTGCGGTACTGTGGATCAGGTATGCCTGTACCTGATTATCAAGGATTTTCTTATCAAACTGTGCAAACTGGTAAAGTCATTGAAACTTTAGCTTGTGTAAAAACTCTTTGAGTCGAAATTAAAAAACGCTTCTGCCACTGCTGTCAGAATTATATAACAGATTTCTATGCTTTAAACCTTTGATCTGACAGTTTTGCTGCGTAGTATGCAAACGTAGTACTGTATATTGTCGAAAATTGTAGTATAAAGTAGAATAATTTTAAGCTGGCGGTAGTATACTGGACTGGCTAGTACCTGGCAACAACTGACCACGCGCATAGGGATTTGCGGCCTAAACCATTACACCAACTGTCCCGGCCGTACAGAGCATAGTACAGCTGCTATTATGCATGGCTTTATTACTGATTGAGTACATATGACAGACTGGCTTCTGTTTAAAAGAATGAACGATTTGGTTTTCGCGCTTTGGATGTGCATGTTTCACTTTGTGAACCGGGACGAAACGGTCACTTTAAAACTTTGCCGGGACGAAACGGTCGGGACGAAACAGCCGGGACTAACAGCAAGGGGACGAAACGGTCGGGACCAAATGGGCGGATACCATTTTTTCGGCCACACTTTTTAGCGTAACTTTTGTATCTGTATTTGTATCTAAAAATGGCCAAATTTTGGACATTTACTGTACGTCAATTTTGTTGAATTTTCAGTGGCAGGAATGGGTAAATGATATTATTTTAGTGCACCAGCCAATAGAAAACGTGTCACCAGCACCTAAATTGGCCGATCCACAAGCTCAAGAAATAGGGCGCAAAACGTGACATACATTTTTGCTCAAAAGTTTCGTCATTGCTGATGTTTCTAAGCGCATAGCAAGTAAATCGCTGGCTCAAATGTGTTCAGATGCACATTAATCGGAGCCTCTTGATGTGATCATCTCAAAAATACCGCCCACGTCTCAGTCTGATGCTTTATAACTGTTATCGGTCGAAATTCTGCAGACCTACTTTTAACCCTTCCGGTACCTGATCTGCCAGTGGCTGTTGTTCTAGCGGCTTGCCGTCAGCTAAGTCATCAACAACTTTTTATCACCACCGCACAGACAAATAAATAAGGTGGCAGATCGTAGGCCGCCCGTTGCAGACCCTGCTACACGCACGCACTGACTAGATTTTCGAATCCTAAGGGGTACCGCCCGCTGATTAAAATAATAGTTTGTTGGCTTATTTGTCATTAAAATAACTTAAAATATGCTATTCTGTCTGAGCGCATTTATCCATAATGAGGGTGGGGCATCGGGTCAACCTTTTCATTGAAGGGCTTCGGAAGGGCCACTACCTTTTCTGCGATTCTCTACTTAGTTCATTTCAGATTGCTGATTGCATCAATGCTTGACTGATAAGCAGCGACAGCAGTTTGCTTTTTCAAATTTTCAGATGTTCTTGCATAACTATAAATATCGATATCGAATACCATTGAATTATGATATCGTAGGAACACTAATAAATGCATTCAGTAATCGATACATGGGCCAGAGAAATGGGGGATAAGTCAGGAAAAGTCGCCAAAAGGTCGATAAGCCGCTGCGAACTCGTCTATTTTCCTAAAATTTTGCCCACATTCTCGGCAAGGGGGGTTGAACAAGTTACAGCATGTATTTACGTGCTATGCCATGCTTGAGTAAAATCTTTAAAATTGATTGGAAATTCAGTAGAAATGACATAGTCACCGAAAATGGCAGTAAACATAAGGTACTGGAAGGTTTAATAGTAGGTCTGCAGAATTTTGACCGATAACTAAGCGATAAAGCATCAGACTGAGACGTGGCCGGTAATTTTAAGATCATCAGATCAAGAGGCTTGGATTGATGTGCATCTGAACACATTTGAGCCAGCGGTTTACTTGCTCGCTTAGAAACATCAGCAATGAAACTTGTGAGCAAAAATGCAAGTGCAAGCAAAGTTAGGCACACCACCCGGAAGCCCGTTGTCTCAGCTGCACAAAGCACGAAACCGCATCGCGATTGCTTCTGAAATATGTGAATGACAGCTGATTAAACAGCGGCCGCAAAAAGTGGCCTGGGTCATATGTATTTCGAGATTTGGCTTATTTGCCACCCCTGGGAATAATCCAGAGCTCTGCACTATGTCTGTTGGTGAAACAGGTCGCTCAGACCATCCTGTTAGATTTACAGAGTGTTCTCCACTGTTGCCTATGTAAATGCAGGGATATCTCTGCAAAGTATCCCCTATCACAATAGTGGATATATGAATAAAGGTGTAGTTATTGGAGTCAGTATCCAAGATGTAAAGAACAGGATATCAACTTTTTAGCTCCAAAGCCCAACTAGCCAATAACTACACCCGCGCAAAGGCAATCGCCACGGCACTGCTGAATGCGTCTGAGTCATGTGGATCTTGTGTTGCGCTTATGGCTTACTAACGCCAGTTGTTTTCTGTTCTATGGATCGATTCTAGGTCAAAATGCTATGGAATAAGGGTGCCGACCACCCCTAAAGCTGAGCTGGACTAGCAGTAGTCACGCCACATCAAACGGTTCTTTTTAGTTTTACACAGGCGTCATACGCTAGAATAAGCATGCAACATTCCAGTGGTTATAGCATTAAGACCAGAAAATCTCAATATCTAATATGTGAATAGATCACACTCCCAATACCGAATACTTCATTAATAATGATAGTGATGTAAAATTATGGAATTTGAATTTCAATTCAATTACAATTAAATTATGGGCTCAGTTTTTAATTTCAATTAAATTAAATTAAATTAATTGAAATAGTTTTCCGTTATTTTCAATTACAATTATATTTTCAATTAAATTATGGATCCTTGGAAAATTTCAATTATGCAATTTTTTCGATTATTTTTTCACTTTTTTGAAAATTGTTGTATTTTCCTGTTAAAAGACAGTGACAGTGACCCAGAACTTCGAAAAATCCCATTGCAAAAGCTTAGAGACATCTGGTTAGCCTGCTGCCCAACCAGGCGATAAAATCATAAAAGTTGCCTTTTTAAAACGCATAAAATGGCATTCTGGGGTAAATTTGCGTTAGTAGTTCCAGTACATAATCCAAAAGGTTTTCTGCATTTTTGAGCACCACTTCCTAGGTACCTTACGCCAAAAGAGGGTGTAAGCCAAAAGGTGGTGCAAATCACTGTTTTGACTTACATGAACTACGAAATAAAAAGCAGAGCATAAAACATTACAAAACAAAGTGAGGTCAGTATAAGCCGGCACAGTTGGTGTAGTGGTTTAGGCCTCAAAGCCACTGTGCGCGTGGTCGTGCGCTCATCCACTCGGTGGGGCAAGTTACTTGCCACAAGGCGTTGATCGTGGGCACAACGCCCAACCCAGGCCACCGAAAGTTGGTGACAACGAGTAGGCAAATGGGAACAGGTCGGCCCGGAGCTGTTACATGTATGCCGCTGAGACCCGCCCTTGACACCGATCAAGTGTGCCAGCTAGTAGCGAAGGAAGGGCCAGGATGTGAGTGTGCATGATGGGCCCGCAGTGTGGCCTAACGTAAGGGCTGTGGCCCCGCCCCGACAATCCATCCATCCATCATCCGAGGTCAGCTTAAAGAAGTGACAAAACCTAAATAGGTGTTTGTTTGAAGTCATTCTCTAATACTCACGCATCTACTTACATTCATCACAGGAAATAATTGAAAATATAATTGAAATTCCAGACGAATTTCAATTCAATTACAATTAAATTATGGCCCAACTTTTGAATTTCAATTAAATTAAATTAATTGAATTGAAATTAAAAACGGGCCGATTATGCGAATTTCAATTACAATTAAATTAATTTTTTACATCACTAAATAATGACAAACAGTTTCGCTCTCAAACAGATGGGTTGCAGTGTGTTCAGGTTGCACTGCAGAAACTGGATAAACGTAGTGTAGTAGCATCACAAAATTGGTCAGCTGAGACAGCAGTAGACAAATGGAGCGATTCTAGGTGTTCCGAATTGCTACCTCCGATTTTTTGAGATCACATGATCATCTTTGACCCGTATTTATGACTTACTTTGTGGTGTTTGTGGCAGTGGTTGCTATTTGTTGTAGAGAATAATTAAACAGTAGAAATAGAAAAGTTTGTGCAGTTTATGCTTATAGATTTTCTAGACCTGAAAGGGGCCGTGCATAATAAACTGGTGTTCAAAAGTTCAAAATTTGGATCCCCACCCCTCCCAACATCTTTTACATTTTCAGCATGACCGCCCTAAAAACTGCAAAGTTTTTCGGTGACCCGCCTGAATTAAACTTGATGCTGTCTCCATGAATGGAAAATGTACAATTTAAAATATATAAAAAAATAAAAGCTATGAAAAAGAAAAATTTAAATTTTTAACAGTTAACTACCATTTTGGCAGTTAGAAAGATGAACTGGGTCGAGTTTTCCTTGTAATATACAGGGTGTCTCAAAAAAAATGATCACATTTCTTTTTACTGCCATTTCTGCAAATTTTGACCAAATAGGCTGAAATTTTGAACATAGGTGCCAAAATTCGGGGAATTTTATGTGTTAAAGTTTGGTGCACTAGGCTTGACTCATTCCCGAGAAATTTCGAAAAAAGTGAAATTTGGTAATTTCAATAGTGAAAGCCGGTCACCGAAAAAATGATCACATTTCTGTTTACTGCCATTTCTGCAAATTTTGACCAAATAGGCTGAAATTTGAGCCATAGGTGCCAAAATTCGGGGAATTTTATGTGTTAAAGTTTGGTGCACTAGGCTTGACTGATTCCCGAGAATTTTTAAAAAAAGTGAAATTTGGTAATTTCAATAGTGAAAGCCAGTCACCGAAAAATGGAAACATTTCTTTTGACTGTATCTTTCCTAATTTCTGTCAGAATTGGATGAAATTTGGAGTGTAAACGCAGAAATTCAGGGTAATTCGTGTGTAAAAAGTTGACGCATGAACTCCAACGCTATCGTTAGAGTTTAGGCGATAATGTAATGTGACGTTTTTCGGTGACCGGCTTTCACTATTGAAATTACCAAATTTCACTTTTTCGAAATTTCTCGGGAATGAGTCAAGCCTAGTGCACCAAACTTTAACACATAAAATTCCCCGAATTTTGGCACCTATGGCTCAAATTTCAGCCTATTTGGTCAAAATTTGCAGAAATGGCAGTAAACAGAAATGTGATCATTTTTTCGGTGACCGGCTTTCGCTATTGAAATTTCCAAATTTCACTTTTTTCGAAATTTCTCGGGAATGAGTCAAGCCTAGTGCACCAAACTTTAACACATAAAATTCCCCGAATTTTGGCACCTATGGTCCAAATTTCAGCCTATTTGGTCAAAATTTGCAGAAATGGCAGTAAAAAGAAATGTGATCATTTTTTTTGAGACACCCTGTAGTTGCAGCAAAATCTTCTTAGGCACCTAAAAAAATGTTGACGTTTTCGATGATACCAAACCCCACACCTGCAACGTTTTTCTGACGTTCAACCAACTACCCCAGCCCCTCTCTAAACGTTGTAGTTTATGGACAGCTCCAAATAAAGATGCACCTTGTCATTTGTACAGGCTAGCTGAGCCTACCCAAAATTGGCCTGGATTGGGCCCTCTGCGATCATCGCCCCCCCCACCAGCAAGAGCCGGGCCGGCTCTGCCCGTTTAGGATTTTCGGCACGCCTGGCCGGGATCAATTTTTGAGAGGCGGGCCGGGCCGGCCGTGTGGGGCATGCACAGCAGAAATTTTAGAGCGAAATTAAAATTAAGCACTCGTTTTTCTGTTTTAAAATGCTACTTTTGAAAGCTTAACTCCTTAGGACAGACCGTCTAAAGTCGGATTTTCTAACCGTGGCTAACCGGCAGCAAATTTGCGATGGATAGAAACACGACTTTCGGTGGGCGTCAAATTTGTCCAATGGTAAGCTTTCGGAGCCTCTGACGGGGCGGAGCCTCGATCGATTGACCAAATCGGTTCCTTACTTCGAGATTTCCGACTTTAGACGGGACATGTTTGTTGCTTCTCCTAACCGCTTCCTAACCATGCATTTGGCAAACCGTGCTTTCTCCTAACTGCTTCCTAACCGTGCAGTTTGGCAAGCGTTCAAGTGGGCGTGGTGACGGTAAGGATTTAGTACCAGCCCACAAATGCGCGGGGGGTGGACGGTAAGCATTTTCGAAATTGCAAAGTCGGAAACTACTTACCGTCAGGAAACTACTCCAATTGGAGTAGGGTCAACGCCAACCGGTTAACTTTAATTTTAGCTTTCAATTTGAGAATTCAGACCAAATTTTCAAAACTTTAGTTAGACAAAGCAAAAACCAATGGGCCGGGCTGGATTTTGATGCCAGGCGGATATCCCTCTGCTGAAAGGCCTGCTGGGCCTGGCCGAGCCAAAAAAACGTGCCCATGGATGCTACCTTATTCCATGGTGGGGGGCATATGGACCTAGAATCGATCCATAGAACAGAAAACAGCTGGCGTTAGTAAGCCATAAGCGCAACACAAGATCCACACGACTCAGACGCATTCAGCAGTGCCGTGGCGATTGCCTTTGCGCGGGTGTAGTTATTGGCTAGTTGGGCTTTGGAGCTAAAAAAAAAGTTGATATCCTGTTCTTTACATCTTGGATACTGACTCCAATAACTACACCTTTATTCATATATCCACTATTGTGATAGGGGATACTTTGCAGAGATAAGGGTATAGCACCAATTGACTCGATCTTTTACAGGGTTCGTGTGGCTTTTCCAGATCAAAACTCCCTGACCAAAGTCAGATTTCCCTGACCAATCAGAGTGAGAACATTCTAACAAGGGGAGAGAAGTTTTTAAAAATTGGCTCTGAAAAATGCATTTAAACGGTATTCTGAGGGTAAAATTATAAGTTGTACAGTCGGAACTTCTGTCCTTCCACAACTACTACAAATAGAAATTTTTGACTCAGAAGTGCCATGTTCAAAATGGCGTGTAAAGCTCTGACACAGGGCCCTTTGGCCGAGAGATGATTTTACTGATATCAAATTTTTCCCTGACCGGACCTAGTGTTGTTACAATACCAAAATTTCCTTTTGACTATGACTATGACTACCGTCCGTTTGAGTACAATACCCAAGTAGTCAAATTTGACTATATCGTAGTCAAACCATTTGACTACTATGACCACCGGTTTGACTACTTTGACTACTTTTTGAAACAGAGCCAAATCGTCATTTTCAAGTATTTATCATGTTTCAGTTACCTGGCGTCGCCTGAAATGGGTGGTATTCCATCGATAAGTCATTGACTTTGAAATAAACACTGTTTGGGCGCTAAAACATATGGCAGAATTTTTTCTTTTCCCTCCAAAATTTTCATTGTAAAGCAAAAACAACATGCTCTGCAAAAAGCCATAAAATTGAATAAAATGTCCTTTGTGTTTCAAGCCAATTCTTGTTGTTTCTTTAACCAAAAAGTGTACATATTTTACTGTATGTCATAATTTTAATCTTGGACCTGTGGAAATTGAATCAAGTAGAGATTCACTGACTGATGCTTCATTGTTGTCAGAATTTTAGACAACAAAGGTTGTTTGGCGTTCTATAGTGCTTAAAAATGCATCAAATTTGTCAAATAATTTGTTGCGAACAGCGAAAAGTGATAAAATACGCCTGAGAAGCTTTCCTTTTATAACAAAATGTAGTCATAG
>JASANB010006847.1:0-23427 GCA_030248155.1 Sabatieria punctata
TTAACGAGTCGACGTTCGTTGACACTGACTAGCTAGACAGCCTTCTGTTGGCATTACACTTGAAAATTAGGTAATTTAATGGTAACAAGAATTTGAACAGAACTATAGTCTATTCAAAAATGTAGCTATGACGTCAAAAAATGAGCTTTTTTCCTAATTGTGACTGTAATTAGATGACTGCAGAATTCTAGAGTTGTTGGCGACTCCAATGATGCTTTTATGACGTGTCTAGGCCAAACCGATCTGGAGATATGGCCGGTCAAATTTTGCAAAAATCGCAAAAAATGGCGTTTTTTTGAAAATTTGACAAAATAGGGGCGGAAACATAGGTAGAACGACGGATTTGGCTGAAATTTCCTGAATGGGGTATTCTTCTTGACCGCCGGAATCGATTCAGTCACTTCCGAACCCTGATGTCGTAATTCGGCTCCCAAAGTGAGGTGGTCATATGAAATTGAGCAATGCAATACCATTATAAGCATCAGCAATCACTTTTTAGGCGCTTGCGAACGTCTACCATTGCAACACTACTACTTCTGGCATGCAAATTTTTAAAATTTGTGTTACAGTACAAATCCGTTTTTCTTGAAGCTGTACCACCCCTTATTGGAAGCCGAATTACGGTATGAGGGTAAGGTTTTCAGGGTCTCGAAGTGTCACAATCGATTCCGGCGGTCAAGAATGCCTCAATTCAGGAAGTTTCAGCCAAATCTGTCGGTCTGACTATGTTTCCGCCCCTATTTTGTGAAATTTTCAAAAACGCCATATTTCGGGTGATTTTTGCAAACTTTGACCGGCCATATCTCCAGATCTGTTTAACCTAGACACGTCATGAAAGCATCATTGGAGTCGCCAAGGACTCTAAAATCGAATTCTGCAGTCATCTCATTTTTATCGCAATTAGGAAAAAAGCTCATTTTTTGACGTTGCGCAAATTAGTATTCAGAGTAAACGTAGCGCAGATTAGCATTAACCCCAGACCGCGGCTCGACCTTGTCTACAACTTTGGTTTTTGGCGGCTCAAGTCGCTCCGAGGCCTCCCAAAAGTTATTCGCAAAAAAACGCCAGGTCGCTTTATTTTTGAAGACTGTAAGTACAGTACATTGGCAGGTCAGCTGGTAAAAAAAAATAGAAAATAAAACAAACAGTTTGTTTTTTTTGTAAAAAAAGTTCATAAAAGCCCGCAAACTACTGTGTAAATAGCGTTGTGTAGCACAACAAATAAGACTGCACGATTTGAAAGAGCTGCAGCTAACATAAGAAAGAGATAAAAAATTCATCTTATGCTTCACCTCGTGACACCTTTTTAACTCCACTCAAAACGGATACATCATCAGGATTCACCAGAGAGATAACTGTAATCCGGTATTATCCTGTACCTGATAATCTGGTTCTTTTTTACTACAAAACACTAGATTTTTTATACTGATACCGAATAATACCGGATGGACAAAAAATTGCATTTTCATGAGAATTTTTGTAGTTTTCGAGCGTATTTTTGGTTCTACATGCAGATTAGCTCGATTTTCGGGCTTAACAGCAGCCTATTGGCCTAGGGGTAGCTGATCCTAACGGAATACCAGTCATATCCTACCTTGAAAGGGTCGAAAAAGTTCATTTCTAGCCTGAAAATTACTGTATATCTTTAAAGCCTGATGATTATTACTATCCGGTATCCGGTAATCTGAAAAATTTATCCGATATCCGATATACGGTATGCACCTTAAGGTTTCAACTTCGTAAGCAAGACTGATTTTGGATTAACCAGTCTGGAACAGCTGGCCCGAATGGGCGACATTTGTAGTGAACAGATACTACGTCCTCGCCGATGCCAAGTGAGACGCCATGTTGGTGTGGTGCGTGCTACTGTTGCTAAGTAAATTTATTTTAAATATAATTAAATTATAATTTACTTACCACATGCCCAGAGAATTATAATTAAATTATAATTTACTTACCATATCTGAGAGAAATTTAATTAAATTATAATTTACTTACCACATTTAATTAAATTAAGTACATTAAGTATATTTAAAATAGGCCTGAATTTGGCGGCAAACACCTTCAGCTTTGCTTCCAACTAAGCACTGATGCTATAACAGTTATCAGAATGAAAACCAAACGAGGTTATCGCAGGTTAAGTCAACAACAGACATGGACAAAGGGAGTTGAGGGCGAGGGTATTTACCCGCCTCAGGCTCTGAGCTACTGCCCCTCAGGCTACCGCTACCCACTTCAGGGTATTTTAGAAGAATATTTTGATAAAAGTATGAATAGGCTAGGTGTGAATGGGTTCAGACTAGCTTATTTCAACCTATTTAAACGAAAAATTAGCCAAAAAGCCTTAATTCTAGTGAAAATCCGACTTTTTAGCTTACCATTATCTCAACCTCCACATCAGCAGCCCCTACACCCTCCAGCCAGCCCCTTAGAATTTGAAAATTTGTCACTTATCAGCCGAAATGATAGCCTATGTCTGTCAACAGTATAATAGTGACAGTTGGTCAGAATTAGAACCTCTGTCTCAAGAGACTTTCCAGTCAGTTTCTGCTTTCACCTACAACAAACAGACAATGCCTGTGAGACTGGAACATATGCGATTGCATAGCAAAACTGGCTGAAAAGTACCTAATATTCACTTTTAGCTTGGCAGATAAAATTGAGTAGTTTGTTTTGTGGGAGATTAAGAGAAACACGCGCAAAGACGAAAAGGCGATGGGCGGGTTGGATCCCGGGAAAATTGTACGGTAAGTATGGCTTGCCATTGAAAGGTATAGATGCCGAAAGCACACTTATGCAACACTTGCATTCTGCCAAAAAAGGTTCAGCAGAAGCTAGGCTTGTGTTAGTAAATTAAGCATATTTTAAGTAAATTAAGTAAAATATTTTTGGTAAGTATGTTTTGCAAATTATAATTATAATTAACTTTGCCTGTTTTCATAGAAATTTAATTTAATTATAATTTACTTACCAAATAACTTACTTCAGTTAGTAAATTTCTAAAAAATATAATTAAAATTATAATTATACAGGGTGTACCAAAAAAAACAACCCAGTAGATTTTTCGCTGTAGCAACCGCAAATCTCAACGGATTTCAATGAATCCTTCTTTAAATGAAAGATAAATAAATTTTTGAAAGATTGATGTAACGCTTATTAATGTACTCTGCTTACTTCCTGAGATATTTGTCCTCAAAGTCAAAACAGAGATTTTGTCAGTGAACAAGAGAGGGATTTTTGATTAATGTGCTGTACTTCATAATAAAACGGATTCCTGCTACTGCGGAGGGCTAATGGAGGTTTTACTGGTGACACAGAAACTCGTCTCACTTCAACAGTAAAGTGTCATTAGCCCCTGCAGTAGGAATCTGCTTTATTAGTGAAGTGCACCAGAATCGCTCTTGTTCTTCGCCAAAATCTGCTTCGACTTCGAAGGCAAACATCTCAAGAACTAAGCAGTGGATCTCAATAAAAAGTGCACCAATCTTTGGAAAATTTATCAATCTTTCATTCAAAAAAGGATTCATTCAAATCGGTTAAGATTCACGGCTGCAAAAGTAAAAAATCTGCTGGGTTGTGTTTATCACTCTTGTTCACTGCCAAAATCTCAGTTTTGACTTTGAGGGCAAATATTCTAGGAACTAAGCAGGCTATCTTAATAAACGTTACATCAATCTTTCAAGAATTTATTTTTCTTTCATTTAAAAAGGATTCATTCAAATCGGTTGAGATTTGCGGTTGCTACAGCAAAATCTGTTGGGTTGTTTTTTTGGCACACCCTGTAATTTACTTAGCAACAGTAGTGCGTGCGAAAACCAATAGGTTGAGCGCGATTTTTCACTAAGAACTATATATGGGTCGCACTAATACCATTGTTAATTTCTTACAGAGAAGATTTTGTGGAGTGCCATATATCGCACTCCACAATACTATCACCCATGCTTACTCGGGCACTGTGTCGAAGGGCACATTAGTGTAAACAGTGTCTTGTTCCTTGGTTAGACTTGGAATAAATTTAAACAACAACAACTATAAACAGCACTATACGGTCCCCTATGCGTCTCGCGTAAAAACCGGAATATGCCGGGTTTTTGAGTCAAGTCACCTTGGTTGGGAACTGACAGTTTGTTTGATTTGTTCACTACGCAAACGTTGTTCAAATAGCAGCTTTAACGATACAGCCACGATAGGCAATCAAAAACGTTCATTAGGCACAATAACCTAGCAAACTGATAACACCGATCGAGCTACATCTTCATTTCGATATTTTCTCCGGGTCTGGTTTCGTAAGTGTAATAAGTTTCCACCTCCACCCTTGTAATAGACGGCTCTGAGCGCACAACGCCACAACGAGAACCAGCAGCAACAGAGCGACCGGAACGAAATAAACGGCATGCGCCGGCTGTTCCCCAGTCTGAATTGTGAGGAAAGTTAGTGCACTGACCATCAGTGCCCTGCCAGTAGGTGTGCTGACCTCAAGACCAGGGTCAACCAACAGACCACCAGCCAGACCACCAACACACACGCGGTGACAAGTAACCAAGTCCACCCACCCACTTCAGTTCGGGGTCGAACAAAGGCACCAGAACTTTGAAGCTGATACAGACGATTGTAGAGAGAAAAGTGAACCCCAGCAACGCGAACAGTAAAGCGAACACCTGTCCGAAGGAAGTTCGCGCCCGCTCCTTATCTGGATGGCCCACCAGTGTTACCAAATGATAGGCGTAGTCAAGCGAATTAACAAATGACCATCCAGAATCGATTTTGGTCTGCACGAAATCCTCTAGCACCTGTTCACCGTACAACACGCCAGCTTTGGTCAGTATTTTGGTGACCATTTCTCCCTGGGCAGAATTGAGATAGAGGAGGAAACGAGAGTTGTTGAACAATTGCGGCATTACATCTGAGACAAACGATTCCACCGCTCGCTGTCCCTGGCTCCGCCGGTCTATAGCATTGATTGGTTCGTTTGCGGAGGCCACTGACTTCTTCGAGGTAGGTCCTGTTGCTCCAGAAGTGAGAATACGCCGGCACCTGTCAGCAGGAATGCGACGGTCGCCAGTAATAAGCCGCCAGACAGCAGAAAACCCTTGAGGAGGTGCCGATTCCGCACATGTTGACGAAGCAACCGAAGCTAAACGAAAATAAATCCCACTCTTTGCACCGCCAAGCTCCTTTCGCTAACAACTGACGCTTGGCAAGTGTAAAGGCCTTTCAACCGTCCGTTATTGATGTATAGCTAACCAACTGCCGGCTCATCTGTCACACTATGTTGGAATTTTGTAAAAGTGAAACTGAATCTTACGTCCGATCAGCCAAGCAGCACAAGGTCTGGTTGGCACAGGCTGGATTGAAAATTCTTGTTTGTTTTTTAAAGTATTTGATGTCGTTGTGCCATCCTTCGTCGCTTATGTGCTCCAAGTTTTATTCGACATCGTTTTATCAGTGCAATTTCGGAATCAAAGGCAACAATAAATTCGTTTGGCACATTTAATAGAGGTCATACATGTAACAGGTCATCCGCCGATGGGAGAGGGACGTTAGGGGGTCTGGCGCCCGTCAGAGCCCAAATTGTAGGGAGGAGGTTAGGTATTAATACGCTAAAACACGCAAAAAATCACAATTTTGCGCTAAAAATCGTCAAAATTCGTTAATTTTGACTAAAATGCACCTACGTAAAAACTGGTGTTTTAAAGACGATTTTTACAATTATAGTACGATGGAAATTTAAAATAAAAAAATAAATAATTTTTTGCTGAAAAAAAATTGTTTGTCAGAAAATCGTCTTGGGGGGCCCCGATCGGATGTGGTCGTCAGACGCCCCGGACACCCTTCTTTCTACATGTATATGGTATAGAGGCAGACATTCATTGTAGTGCATATAAGTGGTGATATTCCCGAAAATACACCAATATACATAACCTGTGAATGTGCACGCATCCAATCGCAGTCAGAACCGAAGCACTTTTTACTTAATAACAATTAACTAATCTGCGCAGCAAGAGCAACCCTTGCGTTAACATTTGATGCGCTACCAACAATTTGATTGCACCGAAATGACTTGGCTAGCAGACCTGGCTTGCACCACCACTTGTCACGGGGTCAGCCACTTGGCTGCAGCCCAATCTAAGTCGGCCAAACTATTTTGGCTTCTTGTCATGGTGGCCTTTGGCGCGTTGTTGAGCAGTAATGTTTACCATTTGACGGACAGCTTACAACAGGAGAACACGTGGACGACAGTGAGTTTTGAAGAAAAGCAAAACCTCAACTTGCCCTCCGTTTTCGTCTGTAACTACAACAGAATCAAGCGCAGCAAGGCAGACGCGTACAATATGAGCACTGAATTGGTGACGCAGTTCCTGCAATTGAGAATTTTCCTCTCGCCTTTCTCAATACATATACAGTGGCCGGTCTATAACGAGGTTAGGTTTTGAATGGTGATAGCGGTTAAAAACCGTTCTATTTCAGACTTCTAAATTTACTAAAAGAGTGGTATGAGCTTAACAACTTTAGCCGACTATCGGTGTTAGACGCATTCGGACATCAGTGCAATGAAACGTTCATCAATTTTAACCAGATTACGCATATTCCGTACGGCCCAACAAGAAAGTACGCGTTGGTACGTTTAGTTCAACGGAAAAGAAAGCTGTGTTGCAACTAGTGCGAACTGGTATTGGGTATTGATATTTTTGTCCTCAATACTAATTGAGACCCATCCAAATCGGAAAATCGATGTTGACCTGAAAAATTGAACTAGCAAAATCGAAAGGTTGATCGATGATGTAGCAGTTAGGAAGCTGTTTTGCGATAAATGAACTGAACACTAATATAATTTCTCATGGTGTCCACTTTTCAAGTAGTGCACCAGTAATTAATTTCCCTGTTCTCATCTAAAATATAAATTGTGCTATTTCTTATGATACAGAATGTACCAGTACCGTACAATGTACATACGTACGCATTCTCAGAAATGTGGGGGGTGGTAAACACATCTTTTTCCGCCGAATTAGGAAAAGAATCCATCGAAAATATGACACTCTAATTACGAACTAATGAGTACTAAAACTTTAAGAGTCAGTCTCTGAGCCAATCGAGTTTCAGTATTCAGACCCAAAATGAAGCTTTGGCGTGGAGGGCTCAAAGTTGAAGGACTAATACGTATGGATAGGTTATATAACCACCGCAAAGGATATCCCGATCTGACGCTCCACGCTCGAGCATTGGGCCTTCTGAAAATCGGTCCGCTTAACTATGGGACCAAAATTTCAAAATCGAATTTCTAGCGCACTAATCAGTGTTGGGACTTAAAAATTGGGGGTTTAGGTGGGTCTCTTTAGAGTGCATGCAGAATCAACGGCCGAATTCCATTTTCAACGAAAAAAATTTTTGACCCCCTTGGAGCCCCCTAGCTCGTCTGGAACCCCCTCTACACCGTTTTTTTACAAAATTTGTGGATTTTTCAAGTTTGAAGCCATATTTCCAGTGGCGTATCCAGGGGGGGTGTAGGGTGTGTACACCCCTTTGGCGTGGAGAAAAGAGAAAAAGTCTGTCAAAAATATGAAACCAATGAATTATGTACTAAAACAATCTATTTTAGGCCAGAATGCCTTCTAAATGCGTTTTTGAAGGCTAAATTTTCAAAATTTTCTCCCAACCAGGCCATTATAAACTACTAAAACTTGTAATTTCGTTAATTTTAAGCTCGGAATGTTTTAACGCGTTTTTGAAGGCTAATTTTGCTAAATTTTCTTGCCCTGGTTGGGCAGCGGCCCAACCAGGCACTTTCAAAATTTTACACCCCCCCTTTCCAAAATCCTGGATACGCCACTGCATATTTCACCACTTTCTTCTACGGGTCAGCCAATGTGGCTTATACCAAACTGTAGGGAATTGATAGCGCCACAATATTCTGAAATAAAAAAACGGTTCCAGACGAGCTAGGGGAGGGGGCTCCAAAGGGGTCGAAAAACTTTTTTTTCGAAAATGGAATTCGACCGTTGATTCTGAAAGCACTCTAAAAGTTACCCTAAACGCCCAATTTTTAAGTCCCAACACTGATTAGTGCGCTAGAAACTCCAGCAGGAAATTTTGGTGCAGTACCAAAACTAAAAATTTGAGGATTTTTCAACTTTGAAGCCATCTTTCACCACTTTTCCACGGGTCAGCCAATGTGGCTTATACCTCCAAAGTTTCATTAAGAAACACATGAGAAATGTTCAGTGTTCCCATTTTTTGGAATGAACCTTTTTGTCAGTCAATGTGACCCGACCCATTTTGGCCCGCTGAGTTCAAAAATGGCGTTTGTTTTAATCTATAGTTACTCCTTTTGGAGATATATGAATATTAATGCAAATTTTGTTTGATCAGTAATATCTCAAAATTGAACAGCAGTAGAGAAAAACAAAGGCCATTTTTGAACTCAGCGGGTCAAAATAGGTCGGGTGCACTATTGACTGACAAAAGGTCCATTTCAGAAATGCATGAACACTGAACATTTATTTCAGGATTATGGTTTCTCATGGCATGCTTCTTAATGAAACTTTGGAGGTCCATAACTTGCGACCGAGTGGCCGTAGCGCAAAAATATGATGATATTCTGAATCAGCGGAAAAACTGCACCAGATAGATACCATATTACGTCCAGATTTGACAGATAACTTATTGTCTGAGTACCAGGGCATAAAAGTTACATAAGTAGCTCAGGAGCAGTCAGATTGAAAAACGGATGTCATTTTCGTAATCAGCGGCAAAAACTGCATTAGGTGTATAAATTTTTATGGCTCTGTACCCTAGATGCGACTGAATTGAGTCACCTTTTCAAACAAGCATGTTATAGCAAGTGCAGCCGTTTTCTTCCCAAATCATTAAAAATCCGATATATTAAAAAGTAGGCAACGTAGAGCAAAAATAAAGTTATTTTCGGATTCAGCAGCAAAAACTACATAAGAAAAACTGCATTGCACCGCGGTTAATGGTCATACTAGCGAGTAGTGCCAGTCAAGAAAAAGGGTTGGTCTCAACTTTGGACGCCAATTTCTCCCGATCCAGAGCGAATCAAGCTAAACTGAATGCATTTTCGAACTCAGCACACAAAACTGCATATAACAGTATGCTAACAACTAAGCTTTGCGGAAAAAATTTTTTTCGAATACTTTTGAGAGGCCAAACGACCCCCTCCCCCCCCCCCTAACCGCACACTTTGGGGCGCTCATTTTGTTTGGCCAACTCATGCCTAACTTTTGTTAAAACATTAGCTTGGCAGGGCCTTTGCACAAAAAGTTAAAAACATTTTTCGAAAAAAAAAACGGAGTGGCATTTTGTGGAAATTTCGCAGTTTTCGGCGAATATCTCGGTAACCAGCTACGATCTGGAAACGGGGATACCAGAAAATGAAAGGCCATTGGACCAGCTACAAAACCATATGCGAGTCAAGATGCTAGCTTAAGAAACGAATGAAGGGTGATCGTTTGAATGGAGAGTGTCAGAGCTATTAAAATGAGCCCGAAAATTGCTGCCGACCCAACTTTGAGGGGGGTGTAGCTCCGGTTCTAGGGGGCTGCTGGTGGCCGGGCATGCACCGTTGGTCTTCGACTGTGCTCTATTTTAATAGATATAAATATCAGCCAGATCCGTGAGATGGCCCTGCTTGCCCGGGGGGGGGGGGGGGGGGGGGGGCCTCCCGAGATTAATTGAATTTAATCAAATTGGTTTAAGCCAAGGATTTTAAAACGTGAGATAAGAGAGGGGTTGGGGAGGTGGGGGGGGAGGGGGGGGGATTTGGGTATTGGGGTATTGGGTTTTGTTTGGGGTATTGGTTTGTCACCAGGCCTGCTGCAACAATGCTCTGCTTCAATAAAAGAAGTAGCTTGTTTCGCAAAGTTAGAACGAGTGACTATAGAGTCGTCATATGAAAAGACCCAGAGGCAAATATATCAAGCCGATTAACAATAGAACAGAAAATGTTGGGAATTGATCAAAACAAAATCAAACAAACATCCAATACAGTCGGGTTCAACTGGAACGGGAAGTGGGGACAAATTGACAATGAGTACTGCCCAATCAATGTTTTCAGAGGCCTCCAAATTGTCCACTCTTTTGGACGCACAGATCGATGAATATACCCTTGAACAGGCGCGAAGAATTTTCATGAATGAAAGCAGCTGGAGGGATTCGCCATGCAAATCAGCTATGGAGGAATATCAATCAACATGCTGTCCTACTTAAGCTTTTAAGCATCACTTCGATTTCGCCAAGGCGGATACACGAAAGTCAGCAGAACTAGTGATTGAAGCGACAGACTTCGGCGGAAAATTTGGGAGTAAAAATTTGGGATCTTCCCCTAAGGTTAGTGTCCAAAGTTTACTGGCATGTTAAAACCTAACTTCAATTGGCGTAGCGAGACAACAGGTCCATGGGTGTGCTAAAATTTCCAGTGAACGATTGACGAAGCGCAAAAGTTACAGGAAGACGAAACCGATGACATCTGTACTTCTACGTACTGTACGCCTCTCAGAGGGAGTCCAGCGAGATTCCGGATTGGATTTCAGAAGGTGAGTACTGGCCATTGGATTTCAGTAAGTTGAGTTGCTGGAATGCAAAGAAAGACATTCGAGTCAGCCAGCCGAGACAAGAGCTCCGTCCTGATTGCACCTCAATACTACCATGTACACATTTGATGGTAATGCACGCTATAGGCCATTCAGAATCCACTCGGTTTCTGTTTTGTGCAAAACTTTTCGATTTTCTTGGATCGGTTTGTTTTCTACGTAGCGTACTTGACACAGTCTTGGGTATTTTCAACACGAAAACATGAGATATACGGTAGCAATTTTGAATTTACTGAGAAACATTCGGCAATTGTGGGCCATGCCCACTACCCTCCATTAGTTTCAAACCTACCAATTAACTTAAGACTGCAATATCTGAGAGAATTGGAAGTGGGTACTCAAATTGGTTAAGGGTCACATCACCGATTTGCCTCATTTTTATATATGCCAGAGCATCTGACAGAAAAAAATCCGAACCCAAAGTACCAGCTCCGGTGGACCTCAGAGCGCCAGGCCCCCCTCCAAAGTAGGGGTGGTCGGGGCTGAAAAAAAAAGAAAAATTACCCCTAACTTCAAAACATGATTTTAAGCTCATGCTTGCTCACAGTAGGATGAAAGTTGGCAACAAACAGATGCGGCCAGACTCAGGAGATTTCAGAAAATGGGTAATTCTAAAGTGTGGTTGGATGCTCCGTACACTGATTATGGCCAAAACGCTGGTTTTACACCAATTTTGTGCCACAAAGACCAAACACGTTTGACCAAATTTTCTTTCAGTAGGATCCTAGGCGAGGTCCAGTTTTTATATATAATATAGCCTAGTAAATTCCTACATACATGCCAAAAATATAGCCGAAATCGACTCTACCGTTAGATCTAAATTCGAATTCTTTCTCACAAGACTCAAAATCGAAAATTTTTTTGTGCTGAATTGGAGCAAAAATTGTTGCACAATGCAAACTTTAGGCGTAGATTGCAAATATCGCACTAGTTTTTTTCGAAACTTTATTTTCTTGGAAGCATAATTTACATCGAGTACTACTTGTCTTTTTGGATTGGGGGTCCCAAAACTGTCTTGGGGGTAGGGGTTGGCCTTTTTAGGTAGGGGGTTTAAACCACCACCACCTCCTCCTAAACCACCACCACCACCACGACCTAAAAAGGCCACACCCCCTACCCCCAAGACATTCTGGCACCCCCAATCCAAAAAGACAAGTAGTACTCGATGTAAATTATGCTTCCAAAGAAAAGTTTCGAAAAAACTAGTGCGATATTTGCAATCTACGCCTAAAGTTTGCATTGTGCAACAATTTTTGCTCCAATTCAGCACAAAAAAATTTTCGATTTTGACTTTGAGAGCGAATTCGACCTAACGGTATGAGTCGATTTCGGCTATATTTTGCATGCATGTAGGGAATTTACTAGGCTATATTATATATAAAAACTGGACCTCGCCTAGGATCCTAATGTATGAAAATTTGGTCAAACGTGTTTGTCGGTGTGGCACAAAATTGGTGTAAAACCGCGTTTTTAGCCTATAACTCCGGTACGGAGCATCCAACCGCACTTTAGATACCATTTTCGAAATCTCCGAGTCTGGCCGCATCTGTTTGTTGCCAACTTTCATCCTACGAGCAAGCATGAGCTTAAAATCATGTTTTGAAGTTAGGGTAATTTTTTCTTTTTTTCAGCCCGACCACCCCTACTTTGAGGGGGGGGCCTGGCGCTCTGGGGATCCACCGGAGCTCATACTTTGGGGTTCTTATTTTTTCGTCATATACTCTCACATATATAAAAATGAGGCAAATCGGTGATGTGACCCTGACCCGATTTGGGGAGGCACTTCCAATTCTCTCAGAAATTGCGTCTTAAGTTAATATGGTAGGTTTGCGCTAATGGAGGTAGTAGCGTGGCCCACAATTGCCGAATGTTTTCTCAGTAAATCTAAAAATTGCTACCGTAGTATCTCATGTTTTCGTGTTGAAAAACTCAAGACTATGTCAAGTACGCTACGTAGAAACAAACGGATCTAAGAAAATCGAAAAGTTTTGCACAAAACAGAAACCGAGTGGATTCTGAATGGCCTATAGCGTGCATTACCATCAAATGTGTACATGGTAGTATTGAGTGTGCAATCGGGCAGGAGCTCTTGTCTCGGCTGGCTGACTCGAATGTCTTTCTTTTGCATTCCAACAACCACTTCCTGGCCAGTACTTACTGAAATCCAATTGTCCAGCGGAACTTCGCCTGAAACTCACCTCTGAGAGGCTGTACAGTACGTAGAAATACAGATGTCATCGGTTTCGTCTTCCTGTAACTTTTGCGTTCGTCAATCGTTCACTGAAATTTTAGCACACCATGGACCTGTTTTTCGCTGCATAGTGAAGTAAGGTTTTAACATGCCAGTAAACTTTGGACACAACCTTAGAATGTTTACTCCCAAATTTTCGGCCAAGTCTGTCGCTTCAATCACTAGTTATGCACTTACGTGTATCCGCCTTAGCGGAATTTAAGTGATGCTTAAAATACTTAAGTAGGACAGCATGTTGATTTATACCTCCATAGCTGATTTGCATGGCGAATCCAGCTTTCAGGTAATTGTTCTGCGCCTGTTCAAGGTATTCATCGATCTGTGCGTCCAAAAGAAGTGACAATTTTGGAGGGACCTCTGAAAACATTGATTGGGCAGTACTGCACAATTTTGTCAGGATTCCAGTTCAGTTTACCCATAGGCTTAGCTGTTGGACTGAATGATTTGATTTTGTTTGGATCCAATTCCCAACATTTTCCGTGTTCTATTGTGTAAATCGGCTTGATATAATTTTGACAGAACGAGTCACCGTTCTAAACTTTGCGAAATGCTTACTTTACTATAGGCTATAGCATTGTTGCAACGAGTGCGACCAATACCTGACAAACCCAATACCCCAATACCTAAATACCCAATACCAATAAATGAGACTCCTAATAACGCAATACCCAGTATCCAATACTTTGCATAACCGGGCCAAAAATTGCATTTCAGTGAACGGGTGTACACAGGATTTTTTGCATTGGAATTAAGATTTTGAAGAGGCCTGGTTGTGCCGAGAAAATTTTGAAAGAATAGCCTTTGAGAAAAGCATTTAAAAACCACTCTGAGTGTAAAATTAGCAGAAATTAAGATGCATTTTGCGAGAAAGTCAGCTTTGAGGGGGCAAGCAGGGCCATCTCACGGATCTGGCTGATATTTATATCTATTAAAATAGAGCACAGTCGAAGACCAACGGTGCATGCCCGGCCACCAGCAACCCCCTAGAACCGGAGCTACACCCCCTCAAAGTAGGGTCGGCAGCAATTTTCGGGCTCATTTTAATAGCTCTGACACTCTCCATTCAAACGATCGCCCTTCATTCGTTTCTTAAGCTAGCATCTGGACTCGCATATGGTTTTGTAGCTGGTCCAATGGCCTTTCATTTTCTGGTATCCCCGTTTCCAGATCGTAGCTGGTTACCGATATATTCGCCGAAAACTGCGAAATTTCAACAAAATGCCACTCCGTTTTTTTTTTCGAAAAATGTTTTTAACTTTTTGTGCAAAGGCCCTGCCAAGCTAATGTTTTAACAAAAGTTAGGCATGAGTTGGCCAAACAAAATGAGCGCCCCAAAGTGTGCGGTTAGGGGGGGGGGGGGTATTTTGGCCTCTCAAAGGTGTTCGAAAAAAAATTTTTTTCTGCAAAGCTTAGTTGTTAGCATACTGTTATATGCAGTTTTGTGTGCTGAGTTCGAAAATGCATTCAGTTTAGCTTGATTCGCTCTGGATCGGGAGAAATTGGCGTCCAAAGTTGAGACCAACCCTTTTTTCTTGACTGGCACTACTCGCTAGTATGACCATTAACCGCGGTGCAATGCAGTTTTTCTTATGTAGTTTTTGCTGCTGAATCCGAAAATAACTTTATTTTTGCTCTACGTTGCCCACTTTTGAAGATATCGGCATTTTCATGATTTGGGAAGAAAACGGCTGCACTTGCTATAACATGCTTGTTTGAAAGGTGACTCAATTCAGTCGCATCTAGGGTAGCAGAGCCATAAAAATTTATATCACCTAATGAAGTTTTTGCCGCTGATTACGAAAATGACATCCGTTTTTCAATCTGACTGCTCCTGAGCTACTTATGTAACTTTTATGCCCTGGTACTCAGACAATAAGTTATCTGTCAAATCTGGACGTAATATGGTATCTATCTGGTGCAGTTTTTTCCGCTGATTCAGAATATCATCATATTTTTGCGCTACGGCCACTCGGTCGCAAGTTATGGACCTCCAAAGTTTCATTAAGAAACATCCACGCCATGAGAAGCCATAATCCTGAAATAAATGTTCAGTGTTCATGCATTTCTGAAATGAACCTTTTGTCAGTCAATAGTGTACCCGACCTATTTTGACTCGCTGAGTTCAAAAATGACCTTTGTTTTTCTCTACTGCTGTTCAATTTTGAGATATTACTGATCAAACAAAATTTGCATTAATATTCATATATCTCCAAAAGGAGTAACTATAGATTAAAACAAACGCCATTTTTGAACTCAGCGGGCCAAAATAGGTCGGGTGCACTATTGACTGACAAAAGGTTCATTTCAGAAATGCATGAACACTGAACATTTATTTCAGGATTATGGCTTCTCATGGCATGTTTCTTAATGAAACTTTGGAGGTATAAGCCACATTGGCTGACCCGTGGAAGAAAGTGGTGAAAGATGGCTTCAAAGTTGAAAAATCCTCAAATTTTTAGTTTTGGTACTGCACCAAAATTTCCTGCTGGAGTTTCTAGCGCACTAATCAGTGTTGGGACTTAAAAATTGGGCGTTTAGGGTAACTTTTAGAGTGCTTTCAGAATCAACGGTCGAATTCCATTTTCAACGAAAAAAAGTTTTTTCGACCCCCTTTGGAGCCCCCTCCCCTAGCTCGTCTGGAACCGTTTTTTTTATTTCAGAATATTGTGGCGCTATCAATTCCCTACAGTTTGGTATAAGCCACATTGGCTGACCCGTAGAAGAAAGTGGTGAAATATGCAGTGGCGTATCCAGGATTTTGGAAAGGGGGGGTGTAAAATTTTGAAAGTGCCTGGTTGGGCCGCTGCCCAACCAGGGCAAGAAAATTTAGCAAAATTAGCCTTCAAAAACGCGTTTAAAACGCATTCCGAGCTTAAAATTAACAGAAATTACAAGTTTTAGTAGTTTATAATGGCCTGGTTGGGAGAAAATTTTGAAAATTTAGCCTTCAAAAACGCATTTAGAAGGCATTCTGAGCACAAAATAGATTGTTTTAGTACATAATTCATTAGTTTCTTATATTTTTGACAGACTTTTTCTTCCTACCTCCACCGCAAAGGGGGGTGTACACACCCTACACCCCCCCTGGATACGCCACTGGAAATATGGCTTCAAACTTGAAAAATCCACAAATTTTTGTAAAAAAACGGTGTAGGGGGGTTCCAGACGAGCTAGGGGGCTCCAAAGGGGGTCAAAAAATTTTTTTTCGTTGAAAATGGAATTCGACCGTTGATTCTGAAAGCACTCTAAAAGTTACCCTAAACCCCCAATTTTTAAGTCCCAACACTGATTAGTGCGCTAGAAATTCGATTTTGAAATTTTGGTCCCATAGTTAAGCGGACCGATTTTCAGAAGGCCGTATCTCGAGCGTGGAGCGTCGAATCGGGATATCCTTTGCGGTGGTTATATAACCTATCCATACGTATTAGTCCTTCAACTTTGAGCCCTCCACGCCAAAGCTTCATTTTTTGGGTCTGAATACTGAAACTCGATTGGCTCAGAGACTGACTCTTAAAGTTTTAGTACTCATTAATTCGTAATTAGAGTGTCATATTTTCGATGGATTCTTTTCCTAATTCGGCGGAAAAAGATGTGTTTACCACCCCCCACAACCCTGAGTACGTACGTATGTACATTGTACGGTACTGGTACATTCTGTATCATAAGAAATAGCACAATTTATATTTTAGATGAGAACAGGGAAATTAATTACTGGTGCACTACTTAGAAAAGTGGACACCATGAGAAATTATATTAGTGTTCAGTTCATTATCGCAAAAACAGCTTCCTAACTGTATCATCGATCAACCTTTCGATTTTGCTAGTTCAATTTTTCAGGTCAACATCGATTTTCCGATTTGGATAGGTCTCAATTAGTATTGAGGACAAAAATATCAATACCCAATACCAGTTCGCACTAGTTGCAACACAGCTTTTTCTTTCCGTTGAACTAAACGTACCAACGCGTACTTTCTTGTTGGGCCGTACGGAATATGCGTAATCTGGTTAAAATTGATGAACGTTTCATTGCACTGATGTCCGAATGCGTCTAACACCGATAGTCGGCTAAAGTTGTTAAGCTCATACCACTCTTTTAGCTCAAATTTAGAAGTCTGAAATAGAACGGTTTTCCAACCGCTATCACCATTCAAAACCTAACCTCGTTATAGATAGCCACTGTATATGTATTGAGGAAGGCGAGAGGAAAATTCTCAATTCCCAGGAACTGCGTCACCAATTCAGTGCTCATATTGTACGCGTCTGCCTTGCTGCGCTTGATTCTGTTGTAGTTACAGACGAAAACGGAGGGCAAGTTGAGGTTTTGCTTTTCTTCAAAACTCACTGTCGTCCACGTGTTCTCCTGTTGTAGAAAGCTGTCCGTCAAATGGTAAACATTACTGCTCAACAACGCGCCAAAGGCCACCATGACAAGAAGCCAAAATAGTTTGGCCGACTTAGATTGGGCTGCAGCCAAGTGGCTGACCCCGTGGCAAGTGGTGGTGCAAGCCAGGTCTGCTAGCCAAGTCATTTCGGTGCAATCAAATTGTTGGTAGCGCATCAAATGTTAACGCAAGGGTTGCTCTTGCTGCGCAGATTAGTTAATTGTTATTAAGTAAAAAGTGCTTCGGTTGACTGCGATTGGATGCGTGCACATTCACAGGTTATGTATATTGGTATGTTTCAGGAATATCACCACTTATATGCACTACAATGAATGTCTGCCTCTATACCATATACATGTAGAAAGAAGGGTGTCCGGGGCGTCTGACGACCACATCCGATCGGGGCCCCCCAAGACGATTTTCTGACAAGTAATTTTTTTCAGCAAAATTATTTATTTTTATTTTGAATTTCAAACACTATAATTGCTAAAATCGTCTTTAAAACACCAGTTTTTACGTAGGTGCATTTTAGTCAAAATTAGCGATTTTGACGATTTTTAGCGCAAAATTGTGATTTTTTGCGTGTTTTAGCGTATTAATACCTAACCTCCTCCCCTACAATTTGGGCTCTGACGGGCGCCAGACCCCCTAACGTCCCTCTCCCATCGGCGGATGACCTGTTACATGTATGACCTCTATTAAATGTGCCAAACGAATTTATTGTTGCCTTTGATTCCGAAATTGCACTGATAAAACGATGTCGAATAAAACTTGGAGCACATAAGCGACGAAGGATGGCACAACGACATCAAATACTTTAAAAAACAAACAAGAATTTTCAATCCAGCCTGTGCCAACCGAACCTTGTGCTGCTTGGCTGATCGGACGTAAGATTCAGTTTCACTTTTACAAAATTCCAACATAGTGTGACAGATGAGCCGGCAGTTGGTTAGCTATACATCAATAACGGACAGTTGAAAGGCCTTTACACTTGCCAAGCGTCAGTTGTTAGCAGGAAGCTTGGCGGTGCAAAGAGTGGGATTTATTTTCGTTTTGCTTCGGTTGCTTCGTCAACATGTGCGGTCGGCACCTCCTCAAGGGTTTTCTGCTGTCTGGCGGCTTATTACTGGCGACCGTCGCATTCCTGCTGACAGGTGCCGGCGTATTCTCACTTCTGGAGCAACCGGACCACCTCGAAGAAGTCAGTGGCCTCCGCAAACGAACCAATCAATACTATAGACCGGCGGGCAAGGGACAGCGAGCGGTGGAATCGTTTGTCTCAGATGTAATGCCGCAATTGTTCAACAACTCTCGTTTCCTCCTCTATCTCAATTCTGCCCAGGGAGAAATGGTCACCAAAATACTGACCAAAGCTGGCGTGTTGTACGGTGAACAGGTGCTAGAGGATTTCGTGCAGGCCAAAATCGATTCTGGATGGTCATTTGTTAATTCGCTTGACTACGCCTATCATTTGGTAACACTGGTGGGCCATCCAGATAAAGAACCGCGAACTTCCTTCGGACAGGTGTTCGCTTTACTGTTCGCGTTGCTGGGGGTTGCACTTTTTCTCTCTACAATCGTCTGTATCAGCTTCAAAGTTCTGGTGCCTTTGTTCGACAGCGAACTGAAGTGGGTGAGGTGGACTTGGTTACTTGTCACCGCGTGTGTGTTGGTGGTCTGGCTGGTGGTCTGTTGGTTGACCCTGGTCTCCAGAGGTCAGCACACCTACTGGCGAGCACTGATGGTCAGTGCACTAACTTTCCTCACAATTCAGACTGGGGAACAGCCGGCGCATGCCGTTTATTTCGTTCCGGTCGCTCTGTTGCTGCTGGTTCTCGTTGTGGCGTTGTGCGCTCGAGCCGTCTATTACAAGGGTGGAGGTGAAACTTATTACACTTACGAAACCAGACCCGGAGAGGATATCGAAATGAAGATGTAGCTCGATCGGTGTTATCAGTTTGCTAGGTTATTGCCTAATGAACGTTTTTGATTGCCTATCGTGGCTGTATCGTTAAAGCTGCTATTTGAACAACGTTTGCGTAGTGAACAAATCAAACAAACTGTCAGTTCCCAACCAAGGTGACTTGACTCAAAACCCGGCATATTCCGGTTTTTACGCGAGACGCATAGGGGACCGTATAGTGCTGTTTATAGTTGTTGTTGTTTAAATTTATTCCAAGTCTAACCAAGGAACAAGACACTGTTTACACTAATGTGCCCTTCGACACAGTGCCCGAGTAAGCATGGGTAGTAAGTATAGTAGCCGGGTACGATATATGGCACTCCACAAAATCTTCTCTGTAAGAAATTAACAATGGTATTGGTACGACCCATATATAGTTAGTGAAAAATCGCGCTCAACTATTGGTTTTCGCACGCACTACTGTTGCTAAGTAAATTACAGGGTGTGCCAAAAAAAAACAACCCAGCAGATTTTTTGCTGTAGCAACCGCAAATCTCAACCGATTTGAATGAATCCTTTTTTAAATGAAAGAAAAATAAATTCTTGAAAGATTGATGTAACGTTTATTAAGATAGCCTGCTTAGTTCCTGAGATATTTGCCCTCAAAGTCAAAACTGAGATTTTGGCAGTGAACAAGAGTGATAAACACAACCCAGCAGATTTTTTACTTTTGCAGCCATGAATCTTAACCGATTTGAATGAATCCTTTTTTGAATGAAAGATTGATAAATTTTTCAAAGATTGGTGCACTTTTTATTGAGATCCACTGCTTAGTTCTTGAGATATTTGCCTTCAAAGTCGAAGCAGATTTTGGCGAAGAACAAGAGCGATTCTGGTGCACTTCATAATAAAGCAGATTCCTACTGCTGGGGCTAATGACACTTTACTGTTGAAGTGAACCGAGTTTCTGTGTCACCAGTAAAGCCTCCATTAGCCCTCCGCAGTAGCAGGAATCCGTTTTATTATGAAGTGCAGCGCATTAATCAAAAATCCCTCTCTTGTTCACTGACAAAATCTCTGTTTTGACTTTGAGGACAAATATCTCAGGAAGTAAGCAGAGTACATTAATAAGCGTTACATCAATCTTTCAAGAATTTATTTATCTTTCATTTAAAGAAGGATTCATTGAAATCCGTTGAGATTTGCGGTTGCTACAGCGAAAAATCTGCTGGGTTGTTTTTTTTGGCACACCCTGTATAATTATAATTTTAATTATATTTTTTAGAAATTTACTAATACAAGTAAGTTATTTGGTAAGTAAATTATAATTAAATTAAATTTCTATGAAAACAGGCAAAGTTAATTATAATTATAATTTGCAAATTATACTTACCAAAAATATTTTACTTAATTTACTTAAAATATACTTAATTTACTAACACAAGCCTAGCTACTGCTGAACCTTTTTTGGCAGAATGCAAGTGTTGCATAAGTGTGCTTTCGGCATCTATACCTTTCAATGGCAAGCCATACTTACCGTACAATTTTCCCGGGATCCAACCCGCCCACCGCCTTTTCGTCTTTGCGCGTGTTTCTCTTAATCTCCCACAAAACAAACTACTCAATTTTATCTGCCAAGCTAAAAGTGAATATTAGGTACTTTTCAGCCAGTTTTGCTATGCGATAGCATATGTTCAGTCTCACAGGCATTGTCTGTTTGTTGTAGGTGAAAGCAGAAACTGACTGGAAAGTCTCTTGAGACAGAGGTTCTAATTCTGACCAACTGTCACTATTACTGTTGACAGACATAGGCTATCATTTCGGCTGATAAGTGACAAATTTTCAAATTCTAAGGGGCTGGCTGGAGGGTGTAGGGGCTGCTGATGTGGAGGTTGAGATGATGGTAAGCTAAAAAGTCGGATTTTTCACTAGAATTAAGGCTTTTTGGCTAATTTTTCGTTTAAATAGGTTGAAATAAGCTAGTCTGAACCCATTCACACCTAGCCTATTCATACTTTTATCAAAATATTCTTCCAAAATACCCTGAAGTGGGTAGCGGTAGCCTGAGGGGCAGTAGCTCAGAGCCTGAGGCGGGTAAATACCCTCGCCCTCAACTCCCTTTGTCCATGTCTGTTGTTGACTTAACCTGCGATAACCTCGTTTGGTTTTCATTCTGATAACTGTTATAGCATCAGTGCTTAGTTGGAAGCAAAGCTGAAGGTGTTTGCCGCCAAATTCAGGCCTATTTTAAATATACTTAATGTACTTAATTTAATTAAATGTGGTAAGTAAATTATAATTTAATTAAATTTCTCTCAGATATGGTAAGTAAATTATAATTTAATTATAATTCTCTGGGCATGTGGTAAGTAAATTATAATTTAATTATATTTAAAATAAATTTACTTAGCAACAGTAGCACGCACCACACCAACATGGCGTCTCACTTGGCATCGGCGAGGACGTAGTATCTGTTCACTACAAATGTCGCCCATTCGGGCCAGCTGTTCCAGACTGGTTAATCCAAAATCAGTCTTGCTTACGAAGTTGAAACCTTAAGGTGCATACCGTATATCGGATATCGGATAATTTTTCAGATTACCGGATACCGGATAGTAATAATCATCAGGCTTTAAAGATATACAGTAATTTTCAGGCTAGAAATGAACTTTTTCGACCCTTTCAAGGTAGGATATGACTGGTATTCCGTTGGATCAGCTACATATAGGCCAATAGGCTGCTGTTAAGCCCGAAAATCGAGCTAATCTGCATGTAGAACCAAAAATACGCTCGAAAACTACAAAAATTCTCATGAAAATGCAATTTTTGTCCATCCGGTATTATTCGGTATCCAGTATAAAAAATCTAGTGTTTTGTAGTAAAAAAGAACCAGATTATCAGGTACAGGATAATACCGGATTACAGTTACATCTCTGGTGAATCCTGATGATGTATCCGTTTTGAGTGGGTTAAAAAGGTGTCACGAGGTGAAGCATAAGATGAATTTTTTTTATCTCTTTCTTATCTTAGCTGCAGCTCTTTCAAATCGTGCAGTCTTATTTGTTGTGCTACACAACGCTATTTACACAGTTGTTTGCGGGCTTTTATGAACTTTTTTTTACAAAAAAAACAAACTGTTTGTTTTATTTTCTATTTTTTTTTACCAGCTGACCTGCCAATGTACTGTACTTACAGTCTTCAAAAATAAAGCGACCTGGCGTTTTTTTGCGAATAACTTTTTGGGAGGCCTCGGAGCGACTTGAGCCTCAAAACCAAAGTTGTAGACAAGGTCGAGCCGCGGTCTGGGGTTAATGCTAATCTGCGCTACGTTTACTCTGAATACTAATTTGCGCAACGTCAAAAAATGAGCTTTTTTCCTAATTGCGATAAAAATGAGATGACTGCAGAATTCGATTTTAGAGTCCTTGGCGACTCCAATGATGCTTTCATGACGTGTCTAGGTTAAACAGATCTGGAGATATGGCCGGTCAAAGTTTGCAAAAATCGCGAAATATGGCGTTTTTTGAAAATTTCACAAAATAGGGGCGGAAACATAGTCAGACCGACAGATTTGGCTGAAACTTCCTGAATGGGGCATTCTTGACCGCCGGAATCGATTGTGACACTTCGGGGCCCTGAAAACCTTACCCTCATACCGTAATTCGGCTTCCAATAAGGGGTGGTACAGCTTCAAGAAAAACGGATTTGTACTGTAACACAAATTTTAAAAATTTGCATGCCAGAAGTAGTAGTGTTGCAATGGTAGACGTTCGCAAGCGCCTAAAAAGTGATTGCTGATGCTTATAATGGTATTGCATTGCTCAATTTCATATGACCACCTCACTTTGGGAGCCGAATTACGACATCAGGGTTCGGAAGTGACTGAATCGATTCCGGCGGTCAAGAAGAATACCCCATTCAGGAAATTTCAGCCAAATCCGTCGTTCTACCTATGTTTCCGCCCCTATTTTGTCAAATTTTCAAAAAAACGCCATTTTTTGCGATTTTTGCAAAATTTGACCGGCCATATCTCCAGATCGGTTTGGCCTAGACACGTCATAAAAGCATCATTGGAGTCGCCAACAACTCTAGAATCAAATTCTGCAGTCATCTAATTTTGATCACAATTAGGAAAAAAGCTCATTTTTTGACGTCGCTACATTTTTGAATAGACTATAGTTCTGTTCAAATTCTTGTTACCTGTTAAATTACCTAATTTTCAAGTGTAATGCCAACAGAAGGCTGTCTAGCTAGTCAGTGTCAACGAACGTCGACTCGTTAAGG
>JASANB010006849.1:0-18403 GCA_030248155.1 Sabatieria punctata
AATGCATCGACTGTATGTAACATACAACATATGTAACAGGTCAGTCGCAGAAGGGCTTGGTTGAAAGAAAGGAAAAACGCGGGCTATACCGAGGGAATCTATCCGAAGTCCTGTTCGATTAGATCAGATTCCGTTTTTGACGCGAATTTATTCAGTATATACGGTAGCATAGCAATTTACGGTCCGACTGGGGTGCAAGTAAAGACTAACTGACGCGACGACGATGCCGCCTGGTGAATCATACAAGATCACTTACCCCCTTCATAGGGCGGCTGATTTGTTTAACTTAAAGCCCAAGCTAGAGCATGAACTAATGCTTAAGACGCAATTTCTGAGAGAATTCAATGTACCTCCCTACTTTGGACAGGGTCACATCACGGATTTCGATATTTCTATCATAGTTCAGTAGTAATTGATGAAAAACCATGATGCGCCAAGTATCAGCCCGATCGGCCCAGATGGGCCTGCTGACCACCTCCTTGAAGTGACCGGTCCAGAGCGAAATTTGCAAATTTGGGTTAATGTCTTGTTTATTGCATAATTCCTCCATTTCTCCTGTTTTTAGTCAATTTTCCTCCCCATTGTAACTCTAGATGTCGGCAAGATACAATGACTTGAATGAAGGGACCCAAATTTGCAAATTTCGCTCTGGACCGGTCACTTCAAGGAGGTGGTCAGCAGGCCCATCTGGGCCGATCGGGCTGATACTTGGCGCATCATGGTTTTTCATCAATTACTACTGAACTATGATAGAAATATCGAAATCCGTGATGTGACCCTGTCCAAAGTAGGGAGGTTCCCTTATGAGACATTGAATCCTCTCAGAAATTGCGTCTTAAATTAAATCCTGATTCTAAACCTAAAGCCTAAAACTAAGCAAAAGCGTAACTCTAACTTGGTAATTGCGGTGTGAGGTGGGGCGGTACTGTCTGAGTACGACATTTTTAGCAAATTTTGCGAGTGCCATGAATTTGCCTAATTTACGGTCGCGTCTTACCGCAGTCACTTGATTTTCAGGAAAACTTCCGATAATTACCAGGCTTTCGATAGATTCCCATGGTATAGCATCGAAACCCTGACGGGGCTGGGGGATTGTAATGCAAAAATCCCGATTTTTTTCAGGTTTTCTGTCAAAATAAATATGTTATTGAGTGGGCAGAATGTTGCCCTAAACGATATTTTTGGCTTAAATACATGTATAAATTTGTTTTATAGCTAATTTAGCTGTTTTTCTTTGATACTGTAAGTATATTCCAAAACCTGACCAAGAAATTGATTCCAGGAAAATCGGAACTGGTGGTGTAGTAATAGATAGTGAAAGACCCTTTGTTACATGTGCACACATACAATGTATGATTTAAAATAAAAATTTAGTAGTTTTTAAGCTGGTTATGTTGATTTATTATTTTTTCTTGTGTTGCTTTTTGTTTAGGCGCCGCGTGAGGTTAAGGGAAAGTTGCGTTTTTTGCTTTCAATTTTGAGAGTTTAATTAGAACAGGCATGGGCAAATTGAATGAAAGGTGAAAAAGTAAGGCATGTGTAATGGCCTTGCTGGGAATCAATCCAAACACAAAGTTGATGTTTCTTTTTTACCAAATTTTCGTTTTTTCGAAGATATTGTTTCTTATCTTGCATAACTGAACCATTCAATGTACATGTATGTACCAAGAACTCTCTAAAACGCATAAGTAATCAAAAATATAGCAAAAAAATCAGAATTTCGTTCATTAGCTCGTAATTATGCAAGATCAGAAATGCAAATGCAATCCTAAGAATCCGAAGTTTAAAAGCACTACAAGAATTTCAGTAAATGCATTTATTAGATAGATAAGGGACGATTACACACCTAATTAAAGATCAGATGATTCAAATGCGAGCATACATGTACAGACAGGGTGTCCTACAAATATGATAACATTTGCATTTGTTGCCATTTCCGCAAATTTTGACCAAATTGGCTGAAATTCGAAGCTTAGCTGCCAAAATCGGGGAGAGTTTGTGTTAAAATTTGGTGGACCAGACTTCACCCAATCCTGAGAAATTCACCAATACCTATTTTGTTATTTCAATACCTTTAAATAAATCTAAATAGAAACTTTCCTATTGCTCTAATTTTCGCAAATCTTGGCCAAATGACCTGAAATTTGCAGAAACCCTTCAAAACTGTGGTACATTTTATGTGTTAGAATTTCCTTCATTCAGAATGACACAGCTTTGTTGAGAAAATACGGATTATCCTAACGACCTGTTCTTCCGTTCTGCTCATTCAAAGAAGCAGATGTTCAGGAATTCCTCGTTTTCTCAAGACTGTGTCAAGCTCAATGCATGAAATTTTAACGTATAAAATATCCCACAGTTCTGAAAAATTTCTGCAAATTTCAGGTCATTTGGAAAGATTTGCGGAAATGACAGCAAAATGAAATTTCCATTTAAGCGCTATTCTATAGGCATTGAAATAACAAATTTCACATATTGTGAACTTCTCAGGACTGGCTCAAATCTGGTCCACTAAATTTTAACACACAAAATCTCCCATATTTTGGCAGCTAAGTTTCGAACTTCGGCCAATTTGGTGAAAATTTGCGGAAATGGCAGAAAAAAGAAATGCTATCATATTTTTGGGACGCCCTGTACCTGAGCGTCCATGCCTGTAAACTGTAGGGTGACGGAAAGTTAATTGCTAGTCTTAGAAAGAACAGCCAAACTGTAGTTGGGCGTCTGTGCGAGCTACAGTAGCTGAGCGAGTAGGTGTGTCTGGTGTGTTGTAACGGACCAATTGATGTCGTTTCAGTTTTTGGAAGCCAAATGCGAGCCGAAAGCGGCCGGAGACCAGCGGTGGCATCGTGTTGCCGTTGCGACCGCCGCCTAGTGTCAAGGTCTAGTGCCCTCTCATGTACACACCCGCTTTTCTTGTTAAGCACGGGACAAACTATTTGCCCCTATACCTCCCTCTTTCTGATTAAATGTAGAGTTTATTTTTTTCTTGCCAAATCTGTTAAGCGCTGAGCTGTCAGTAGCAGACAAGTGAAGCTAATGGCCGTCTGTAACAGCTTGTCTGGAAAGATTAATAAAAAGAAAGGGAGCAGCTGCACTTGTACACGTATTTGTAGCTCTAAACCAACGATAAAAACAATCTCACTTGAGAAAAATTCGAACAGAAGCGTAATCTTAGCCAATCTTTTATGTTGGTCAGAAACAAACAAATATTTTGCTTGAATGAATGAACGACAAATGAACGAACAAACGAACGAACGAACGAACGAACGAATGAACGAACGAACGAACGAACGAACGAACGAACGATCGATCGAACGAACGAACGAATGAAACAAACGAATGAACGAACGAACGAACGAATGAACGAACGAACAAACGAACAAACGAACGAACGAACAAATGAACGAACGAACGAACAAACAAACGAACGAACGAATGAACGAACAAATGAACCATTGAACAAACCAACAAACAAACCAACGAACGAACCAACAAACAAACCAATGAACGAACCAACGAATGAATGAACAGATGAATGAACGAACGAATGAACAAACAAACAAACAAATGAACAAGCGAACAAATGAACAAATGAATGAATACAAGAACAAATGAACGAACAAATAGGCAAACATACAAAATAAATTAACAAATAGCTTTGTAATAATTGTCTGAGTTCACACGGGGAAAAATACCACTGCTGTCTGATACTGTAAGCCAGTGCATCCCTCCCAACAAAGAGTTTGCCCTTGCAGACAGGGAGTTAGGGCGTGTATTGTCTGACTCAAATATCATTGCTTGCTGTGTTAGCTACTGTACACCTTGTATTCGCGAACCGACCTGTTGCTAGAGCGATGGGAGCGAACAGCTAGGGCCGCAAACAAGTTATAATTTTCCTAATTAAAACGGCTGCAGCTCATCCATCCAACACTAATTAGTTTGGCAGGAGACTTCAATTAATAAAAGAAAGCCAAGGGAGGGGCTACTCAATGTTCGGCCCTGTTCGCTCCCTTCGCTAGCCCCGTTCCAGCCGGGACCAATTCCTCAGTCTAAACCGGTTTCTTGTTCTAGTTCGGTATGTTTGAAACGCTCATTACTGCTTTCATGGACACTTGGCCTAAGCTCCGGAAATACAAGCCTCTCTTCACGGCTCTCATCTGCGCAATCAGCTTCCTCCTCGGCATTCCCTGTGTCACTCGAGTCAGTTCTTTTTTATTCTTGCCCTAGTTTGGCCCACATCATTTAATATGTTGTGGCTAGTGGATCTTGATCACTGGAGTCAAGCATAGGAGGAATCCTCAGAGCCAAAGTTTGGAATCTCTGGATCCAACCATTCTAATAACCCTCAGCTCTAGCGATCCTTGGCCCTGAGAATTGCAATCCTTGATTCTAAGGGTTCCAATCCTCGGCTGTAGGGATCTCAAATCCTTGGGGGGACCAAGGATTCCAATCGTTGGCTTCAAGGATTCCAATCCATAGGTTGTTTTGGTCGATCTGGACTGGATGGATGTACATCTAATCAATAATTTCACTGTCCATTATTCAGGGAGGCATGTATGTGCTGCAACTAATGGACTGGTACTGTGCCACCTTCTCACTGATGATCGTCGGAGCACTTGAATGCTTGCTACTCGCTTGGAACTACGGTAGCAACGAGTTCACATTGCAGTTTGAATTTGCTGATGGTCTGAAAGATTTCAGGGTATCCTCGCTTCGAGGCTGACATTCGTCTGATGGTGCGTCGGGTCCCCCATGGTTGGTACCGCGTGGCCTGGAGTGTGGTCACCCCTACAGTAGTGACGGCACTACTGATCGCTACCTTTGCTGTACACACACCGGTTAAGTACGGCAACTACGATTATCCGCCTTGGGCGATCGCTTTGGGATGGTTGTTGGCGTCTGTTAGCATCATGCCGATTGTGTTCTATGCTGCGGTCAATGTGTTCTGGCGGAGAAGGGACATGCCTTTCTGGGAGGTGAGTGAATGAATAGAATTGGAATTAGAAAATGTACAAGCAGAGCAGAGCAGAGCAGAGCAGAGCAGAGCAGAGCAGAGCAGAGCAGAGCAGAGCAGAGCAGAGCAGAGCAGAGCAGAGCAGAGCAGAGCAGAGCAGAGCAGAGCAGAGCAGAGCAGAGCAGAGCAGAGCAGAGCAGAGCAGAGCAGAGCAGAGCAGAGCAGAGCAGAGCAGAGCAGAGCAGAGCAGAACAAAGAACACAAACAACAGAACAGAACAAAGAACAGAGCAGAATAGAGAACAGAGCGCAACAAAGAACAGAACAGAGCAGAACAAAGAACAGAACAGAACAGAACAAAGAACAGAGCAGAACAAAGAACGGAACAATCAACAAAGAACATAAGAGAGTAGAACAAAGAACAAAACGAGAAAGAACAAATAACAGAACAGAACAAATCAGAAGACACAGGTAGACTAACTGAATATTTTCAGCGCGTAGTAGACGCGATGCGACCGACTCCAGACTGGGGTCCAAGTCGTCTGGGCGACCGTCTGAACTACCGGAAGTCGATGAACCAAGTTCCCGGTCGCCAACTATACGTGATGGGTATAGAGCGGCAGGAGACTGAGATGGTCAACCTGGCTGCCACTCACAAGAGTTGCGCTGATCTCGGAACCTTTGTCGAAGAAGTACACGTGATGGGTGACCGGTTAGATCTACCCCCTCCTCCGCCCTATAGCGAGTGCAAATAGTGGCTGGGTCCAAACGAAACACTACTGCAGACTCTCTTTCACTCTCTACTGGTCACATATGTACGTATTATTGATCTACAAATCATTTGTATGCACCTTCTTGTATTACGTGTGCGTGTATGTGCGTCTTTTGAGCGTCTAGCGCAGATTAGAATCGATTTGTTCTGCTGCTCAAACGGCGTGCAGCCCAGTCGTTGTTGACACAAATCTTCTGCAATGTAAACAATCGTTTTCGTGCAATAGTGATTGATTGACTGACTGATTGTTTAGCCAAGCTGCCCTGCTGATTGTGAACTTGTCTTCTTGTTGTTGTTTTCCTGAATCGGATTACTCTGAGTAATCGCCTACGTTCCGTATTATTATTTTTCCTTTGAACTGAGTTTTGTGCCATGATGGTTGTCGTGACTGTTTGATTGTCGCTGCGTGGTGGTCAGACTGCATTCCCGCTACAGAATTGCTGTTAAGAAGTTTGTTTGTTTTGAGTGGATGATGATGACGATTCACCAGTTTGCTTCACATAATCAGAGCTCACAACCACTATTGCAAGTCGTTTGTTGATTATTGGTTGATTGGTTTGTTGGTTTGCTCAACCTCTTAGAATTAAGTTAGTTTTCTTGCTAAAACGTCACCAGTTGCTACATGTATGTAAGTTATGTACTAGTCAGTTTTGATTTCGTTTCAATTCTTAACTCTTAACCCAAAATTCCGGTGCGATCGTCAAGAAGCTTTGCCGAACAGATAGTATTATTATTATTACTAGTATTATTGTTCGTTTTTTGCTTTTATTCCTTTTGTTGTTGTAGTGTAAGCGTGTCAGGGTAGGGGCACTAAACTGTACTAACCATACGTGAATCTCTCGGTCCTTCCTTCATTTTAATAAAACAAAGCTACAGTATACATTGTCGTTATTTGATATTCATTTAGCGTCTCTATTTCAACAAGCCGCGCGCGAATTATTTATTTCAGAGCGGTGTCATCACATGGCATATTGATAGAGATGGGACCGGTATAAAAATACCGTATAGTGTTTTGGATACCGTATAATAGTGGACTCCAATACGCTAGAAACTGTTAGTTAAGTCGAATTGGGATATGCAGAAATCGTGAAGATTGTTGTAAATTCTAATATGACACAAACACGGTTCGTACGGGACGTAAGGTCAGGGAGTCATGTAAAAGTCAGGGAATTTGGTGTCTGGCCTGGGAAAAAATTGATAGCCGTGGAAACATTTCGCCGCCAAATGCTTCTAGGACTTTACACACCGACCACCCTTTTGAAAATCGGTCTTCTGACTTTCGACTGCCTTTTTTGGCTTTTTGGCAAGGTTTGACGATTGCAGAATGAGCAAGAATGCAGAGAAAGCTGGTTTGGCAGCTTCACTAATTAAAGTCCGGTCCAAAGGTTACCTTGTTCATGCCTATAGCAAAGATATCAACTCATTAAATGATAATTTGCAGACCATTTGTCACCATATGAAATGAACATCGGTTTGTGGGGGGGGGGTGTGCAAAATTGGCAAAAACACCATTACATAATTGTTGCACGTCCACTAATTACGGTTGGACGCATATATGCAATATGCAATATCAAGCAATGCATATATGCATGGTTTTTGGCATGCATATATGCATATGCAATATCATATGCATGCAAAATTCCAATATGCAATAGTCATATGCAAAATGACCCTGATATCAAAATTTTGCATATTTTTAGTTTGCATATTTTTGTCAAAGGTGTCGCCGACTTTTCGTGCTGTATACTTTTTGTTCTGAAGAAGATTAAACGATTCAAATACAGTGTTGGCCATAAAAAAGACCGCCTTGCCTTTTTTCGAGTTTTTTTTAATAATTTCAAATGGCCGCCATTCTGTCAATTTTCAACCGAATGAAAAGATTTTTAGCACGATTATTATTTATTGTTAAGAGTTTGTTTTGGCCAAATCGTAGCCTGCTAGCCTTCTATAGCCTCGAGTTATGCCCTTCAGAAATCAACCGATGGGAAAGATCCGATGAAGGGTTTGTGAGATAGTACATTCAAAACTGACGTCTGAAAATTCGGGTCATTTCATTTCGGAAGGGCATATCTCCAGGCTACGGAAGGCTAGCAGGGTGAGGGTAGGACTTGGCCAAAACAAACTCTTAACAAATGGTAATAATCATGCCAAAAATCTTTTCATTCTGTTGAAAATTGACGGAATAGCGGCCATTTGAAATTATTCGAAAAACTCGAAAAATGGCGAGGCGGTCTTTTTTTGGCCAACATTGGCGCGGAGAAATCCATAAAGTACTCCTCCAAAAAGTACAAATTTCAAAGAGGGCTAGTTTGGCCAATTTCTGGTTTTGAGCTGAGCAAAAATGAAAGAGTTTGTTTTAGCGAATTTGCGAAAATCTGCAAGCAGCTCATTGCTGCATGAATATCTGGAGTTTTTAGCACCAATTTGTTGTTTGTTTGTTTATTTGTTCAAGCTAAGGTTACACAATGAACATCCCAAAACAGCCGACTGGATTTCTGTGTTATAGGATAGTCACCACGTTTTTGCTAATTTTTCATCAAATAAAAAAAATCCAAAGCAATAAGCCCTTGAGGCAGTTTATACTGTAAATCTGTACATTACAGAGATCAAATGAATGGCTTGAGACTCTAAACTCAACTCGCAAAGAATGAAAATCTCTACTGAGATTTTTCAAATTCTGGATTTTTTAGTTTGTAAAACTAGGACAGGACTACAAACGGCTAAGTATTACTGTTGCTAAGCAAATTTGTTTGAAATATAATTTACTTACCGAACAATTTACTTTTATTAGTAAATTTTTAAAAAATATAATTAATATTCTACTTATAATTTACTTAAGGCAGAAATTCACTTTTGATATAATTAAAATTATAACTCACTTACCAAATAATTTACTCGTATTATAGTATATTTTAGTAAATTTCCAAAAAATATAATTAAAAAATTATCATTATAATATACTTAGCAACAGTAGTATGCCACATTATGAGAACAAATTTGAACATGCAAACTTTAATTTAGCAAAAAATCTGTAATGTCAACCATTTTATCTAAAAATTACAAAATGAGCTGGTCTTTCATGCCAAACTGTGTTTTCCTTCTTGTTTTTTCCGGATGAGATCTGTCTGTACCTGTAAAATAGATATGCCTAATAAATGATAAAGATTTTATAGATATTCCAACCAAACTCGAAAATGCTTGGAAAACCCCCAGTTATCGATTTTAAGGCCCCTTGATAAAATATGCAAATATGCAAAAAATATGTACATATCTCATTTTTGCATGCATATGATATATGCAATATCAATATGCACTAGAGATTGCATGCATATATTCATATGCAATATCATATGCATCGCAAAAACCCGATATCATCCAACCATACCACTAATACAAAATTATCAATACAAATGTCTTGCCGTGGCTTCCATTAAAAGTAGTACGGTATACTAAATAAATAATTGTGTGGGCTTTTTTTACTGACAACATGGCCAAATTGGTTTGAGCCAGAAAAAATGAAGTGGTTTTGCACGACAAAAAAAGTTTGATACTGCGAAAAATGACTCCCTAGCGCCGCGAAGCTCGGGTGAGCCTCGCCGCCCCGCCCAGTAATCGATCGTCTGCCTCATTTCCTTCAGATTTAGTGTTAGTGTTGGCTGCTTGCGATTTTTTGGTCGGCGGAATATGCCCAGCGACAATGTGGCCGCAGAATTCTGGTACCTGTTCGTAGTGTTTGCCGTACTGTCCGCCTGTGCCATTGGTTGTTGTTTCTCGAATCTCAACAAAAAACTAGGACAAGCGGATGACTTTGAAGAAGAAACCTATAATCAAGCCCATGTAACCTTAACCTACGAGTATTTGCCGCCGAGACCGTTGCTATCGACCCTTCAGTCTGGTAGAACTGCTGCCAATTGTCCACCACCAGAGGAATTGGACGATCTACCCCCGCCTTCTTATGAACAAGTTGTGGAAAGAAGCTGAAGCCGAACACCGGCCAAGTCTCAGAGACCAATTCTTAACAATTTTTCGCTTGGCGGCAAAATTGCAATCTTTTTGTAGGTTCTTCAAAACATAGCAAAATGGTAAGCATAAAAGTAAAAAGCTCCACCCGACTTAGGCAGAACCTCCCGTTGGGGGGCTCCCCCAGAGACCATTTTTCCGAACCCCGCACTCCAATTTTCTGGCAAGTCATTTTTTGAGGAAATTTTTGCAATTTTTTAAAATTTCTGACACTAAACTTGCGAACATCGTCTGTAAAACAGTACTTGTGTCTTTGAGCCCAAAGCAGCGATTTATTTACCGTTTTTAGTGCCCAACCCCCTCGAATTTGGGCTCAGACCCCTCTCCGGCCAGCGCCAGAGCCCAACTTTCTCCCCATCGGCGGATGACGTGTTTGAATAGTTAAACGAATTTGTGGATGCAGTAATTATCAGAATTCAATGCTAAATTTTACACCTCTGACACAAAATTTCAAATAGAAAATTAACAATTGTTTTTTTTTCATATAATTGAATCATACATGGGCCGGAAATATCCAGACAGAGGTCTGGAGTTCTCGGGGCGAAGGTCCCGGAAAAAGTCCAGAAATCGCCTATTTTACCTTAAAAAAACGAAAATTTTTGAGGTGGGTGGCAAGGAGGGTGGCCGTCTAAGGGGAGGGAGTAAACCCGCTAACCTCCAGGCCCAGCTATATGAATTAAACGAAGCATTCAGGTTAAAGATAGCGCAAAACGTGTTTTTACAGAATTTTGACTGAATTTACCAACTGGGACGTTAAAAAAGCCGAAAGTCCAATTTTAAAGAAACTTTAAAACCAGCCCTGCCTGCAAACGTCGTACCAGCCTGCCGCCAGATAAATTCCTTATCGATTTTGCAGCGCCAGCAGCGAGTGCTTTAGCTAGCAAGCCAGGCAGTCCAGTGGCTCCGAAATGTTTCTACGCTGCACCACACTGCTTTTCTGCATCCTTATTCAGCAACTCTCAACAGAACCTATTTGCGACAATGGTGGACTGCTTAGCAACGGTACATGTCTCTGTACCAGCCACTGGAGGGGCCAATTTTGTGACCAACTCATTTGCCAGCACGGTACATTTTCTCTCGACCAAGACCAATGCCTCTGCGATGCCGGTTACAAGGGCAGACGCTGTGCATTAAAGCAACCTGCGATTTCTTCTTTAACCCCTGAAGCCGACCCGAAAGTTTGTCAGAACGGGGGAATCGCTCAAAATGGTCACTGTATCTGTGGCCCGAATTGGAGTGGTCCAGTATGCACAATTCCCATTTGTCAGCATGGAGTGCACATACCTGATTCAGGACTGTGTGACTGTGACCCTGGGTACGAAGGTCGTTTATGCACAGAATTCACTGCACAAACTAATGCAACTACAATATGGCAGCCCTATAGAGCTGAGCAACATTGGGTTGTTCAACTTCTGGGCTTCCTAATCGTTGTTGCCATCTTAGTTGCACTGTGCTTTTGCTGCAAAAAGTTTCGGCAAGCAAGATCCACGCCTGGGGTCGTTGTGACTAGTCCCTTTCAAGTCACTTATCAGTACACGGCACCGCCTGCTTCTCAAACTCAAGCTCAACCTATGCTGGCACCTAGCTACAATCAACAGGTAATACAATTGTATAGAGTGCGAATTGGTATCGGGTATTGGGTGTTTTCCAGGTATTGATTGAGTATTGGGATTTTTGTCCCCCCCAATACTAATTAGGACCTGTCAAAATAGAAAAAAATTGCAACTATTACGCACTGAGCGATTGTTGAGCAATTTTCGATTCTCCTTGACAGCCCTCATTTAGAAGTTTCACAACTGAGTGCGAACTGGTATTGGGTATAGCATGTATTGGGGTGTTTTCCAACATATGTACATGGTCCGCGGGGCAGGGGTGAGGGGGGTATACCCCTCCCCTCGCCGGCCAATACCCCATCGGCCGCCCATAGCACTCTACCGCAACACATCCCAGCTGGACCGTAAATTGCCATGCTACCGTATCTGTAAAATATTTAAGAGTCAGTGTCTGAATCGATCGAGTCTTTGCCCTTTGCACTATTCAGACCCAAAGTTGAAAGTTTGGCGTAGAAGGCTGTAAGTTGGCAGCCTAATACCACTTGATGAGTTATTCAACTGCTGCAGAGGAATTCCCAATTCGACGCTCTACACTCGAGATATAAGCCCGCGAAAATCGGCTTGCTTAACTATGGGACGAAAATTTCCAACTTGAATTTCTTTCTTACTGACAAGGGTTGGGACTAAAAAATTGGGGCTTTTAGGTAACTTTTCGAGTAGATTGAGAATCTTTAGTCCAAAATTGTTTTTGATGAAAAAAATTTTTTTCGCCCCCCTTTGGAGCCCCCCCAGCTCGACTGGAACCCCCTAGATACATTTTTTTATTTTAGAATTTCGTAGCGCTATTCAAGACCTACATTTTGGTATAAAATATTCAAGATTTGAGAGGTAGGTTTTTGAGAAAATTCACTTTGAATGTCCAAAACCTGGAAAAATCGCCAACTTTCGGTATACTCGGAAATGTCGCAAACGATTCCTAGCCTTTAAATCGTAACTGAGACCTAAAAATTGGGGCTTTTAGCTAACTTTTCGAGTAGATTAAGAATTTTCAGCCCAAAATTGTTTTCAATGAAAAAAAATTTTTTCGCCCCCCTTTGGAGCCCCCAGCTCGACTGGAACCCCCTAGACGCATTTTTTATTTTAGAATTTCGTAGCGCTATTTAAGGGCTACATTTTGGTATAAAAAATTCAAGATTTGAGAGGTAGGTTTTCGAGAAAATTGACTTTGAATGTACAAAAACCTGCTTTTTTGTCCCTATTGTTTGGCGTTTTTCTTCATTCAAAGTCAATTTTCTCGAAAACCTACCTCTCAAATCTTGAATTTTTTATACCAAAATGTAGCTCTTAAATAGCGCTACGAAATTCTAAAAAAGAAAAATGCGTCTAGGGGGTTCCAGTCGAGCTGGGGGGCTCCAAAAGGGGGGCGAAAAAACTTTTTTTCATCGAAAACAATTTTGGACTGAAAATTCTTAATCTACTCGAAAAGTTGGCTAAAAGCCCCAATTTTTAGGTCTCAGTTACGATTTAAAGGCTAGGAATCGTTTGCGACATTTCCGAGCACACTGAAAGTTGGCGATTTTTCCAGGTTTTGGACATTCAAAGTGAATTTTCTCAAAAACCTACCTCTCAAATCTTGAATATTTTACACCAAAATGTAGGTCCTGAATAGCGCTACGAAATTCTAAAATAAAAAAGTGCATCTAGGGGGGTTCCAGTCGAGCTGGGGGCTCCAAAGGAGGGCGAAAAAAATTTTTTTAATCGAAAACAATTTTGGACTCAAGATTCTTAATCTACTGGAAAAGTTACCTAAAGGCCCCAATTTTTAAGTCCCAACCCTTGTCAGTAAGAAAGAAATTCAAGTTGGAAATTTTCGTCCCATAGTTAAGCAAGCCGATTTTCGCGGGCTTATATCTCGAGCGTGGAGCGTCGAATTGGGAATTCCTCAGCAGCAGTTGAATAACTCATCAAGTAGTATTAGTGTGCCAACTTACAACCCTCTATGCCAAACTTTCAATTTTGCGTCTGAATACCAAGACTCGATCGAATCAGACACTGACTCTTGAACGAACAGGGCTTCCGATAGATTCCGTTGCTATAGCTAGGGGTAACCCCTAAATCCTTGAGTAAGTTTGTGTGTTTAGTTAAAAACTTTTAGATGAGTTCTGGTTTCTATGGTTCTGCTGTTCCGTCCGCCCCTCCACCACAAGTCAGTCACAATTTTGTCCCCCCTGGAGGTGCTCCTCATCCTGAGTTTCATCCTCCACCTGCTTATGATGATGTGGTGAAGTAGTGAATCAACAAGCTGGATGGTCAGTCCACGAATGCCGTGAAGATTAGAAAAACTGAACTCAAAATGGCAGTTGAAGACTTTTTGAAGACTCTTCTGCTTGAACTGGTGGAAAATGTGACAGATTTTGATACCCAGAATGACAGCTTAACATTCTTTTCTGGCTGCAGAAGAACGTTTGTGACAGTCCGATAAAACTGGAAATACCTAACAGTTGACTGGCAAATACTATTAACTCACTGAATTTTGGAGAAAGTTTCATTCATTCATTCGTTCATCCATTTGTTCGTTCATTCGTTTGTTCATTCATTCGTTTCTTCATTCGTTCATTTGTTCGTTCGTTCATTCGTTCGTTCGTTCATTCGTTCGTTCGTTCATTCGTTCATTCATTCGTTCGTTCGTTCGTTTGTTCGTTCGTTCGTTCGTTCGTTCGTTCGTTCGTTCGTTCGTTCGTTCGTTCGTTCGTTCGTTCGTTCGTTCGTTCGTTCGTTCGTTCGTTCGTTCGTTTGTTCGTTCGTTCGTTCGTTCGTTCGTTCATTCGTCTGTTCGTTCGTTCGTTTGTTCGTTCGTTTGTTTGTTCATTCGTTCATTCGCTCATTTGTTCGTTTGTTCGTTCATTCGTTTGTTCATTCGTTCATTAGTTCGTTTGTTTGTTCGTTCGTTCGTTTGTTTGTTTGTTTGTTTGTTTGTTTGTTTGTTTGTTTGTTTGTTTGTTTGTTTGTTTGTTTGTTTGTTCGCTTGTTCATTTGTTCATTCATTCGTTCATTCGTTCGTTTGTTCATTCGTTCGTTCATTCATTCGTTCATTCATTGGTTCGTTTGTTGATTCATTGGTTCGTCCATTTGTTTGTTTGTTTGTTTGTTTGTTTGTTCATTCGTTCATTCGTTCATTCATTCGTTTGTTCATTCGTTCGTTCGTTCATTGGTTCGTTTGTTGATTCATTGGCTCATCCGTTTGCTTGTTTGTTTGTTTGTTTGTTTGTTTGTCATGAGCTGCAACGGCAGCTCTGATTCGGTTCCCATTTACCTACTGGCTTTCGGTGGTCTGGGTTTGGCTTTATGCCGACTATTTCCAATTGCTTTGACCAGTTTCGATTCGAATCCAAAAAAATTGCTCTCGCCGATGCCGGGGCCGCCATGAGACACGGGATAGCGTAAACTACCCATGGCAAGACGCGAGAGTGTGTGGCTTTAGCACTTTAAATAGATCCAATCGGTTCTCTTTCTCCCTCCCATGTAGCTTAATCTGGGTTTGATGGCGGTTCCAACCGGTTTTGAGCCTACAAACAACCAGTGTCGTGGACGCTGGGCCACCTGGACACATGAGATAGTATAAATCTACCAACGGCCAAGGGTGCGAATAAATCACGCACTGTTTGGCTTCCAAACAGTTTCAGCCAGTTTCATTAGAGTTTGCCCTCCAAAACTCTAGATTAGCAGCTTGCGAAGCAGACTGACAACAGCCTCCTTTGCTTATCGATTGCAAAGCACAGCTGAGGCCGGTCTGCGCTAACTACCCCAGGCCAGTGCGCTATAAAACTCGCTAGCGATCCCGGCATGTCTTTGCCTCTCTCGCTAGCCACTCTCTCTCTTTTCTTCTGCTTTTTAGCCTGCCTAGCCCAGTCAGAACGGTTATGCGATAACGGCGGGAGCTTTCACAATGACTCTTGTCTTTGCCCCGGCCATTGGAGGGGCGAATATTGTCATCAGTTGGTCTGCTATCACGGAACCTTTTCCGAAGAGCAGAACCAATGTCTGTGTGACGCTGGCTACAAGGGGAGACACTGTAAGAGTTTGTTGAAAGAGGGGACTGAGCCCCCTATATCTAACCTATCCCCCGATCAGCTGAGCAAACGTTGCGAAAATGGAGGTCGGCTTAGTTTTGGCAACTGTATTTGTACACGTCGTTGGAAGGGAGAACGCTGCACAATTCCCATCTGCGAACATGGCTACTACAGTCGAATCAGAAAATCCTGCCAGTGCGATCTCGGTTGGGAGGGTAAATGGTGTCACAATTTTAAGCCACACACCAAGGACGCCAGTGATATTCTTCAACAACATACATCAACCCTGGTCTACAACGTGATTGGACAGATCATTGGGTTCTTTGTGTTTATCGGCATCATTGCAGCCATCGTCTTCTGTTGCTGCAAAATGTGCCGTCGACCGAGACCCCAAGGGGGAGCGGTCTTGACCACCCCCTACCAAGTGAGCTATCAGTACGGGCAACCCCCGCCCCCACCGCAGGTGCAAGGCCCACCACCAGCTATGACTGCTTATGGTGGGGCTCCACCACCGATGAACCCTGGCTTCCAACAAACACCTGATGTTAAAGAACCACTTTTGGCGCCCAGCTACAACCAGCAGGTAAATAGGCAGCACAGATTGTCCTAAAACATGAATTTACCTCCAGTTTTAGTTTGAGTGGACGGATCTTTTAGCGTTTGGTGTCATTTGAAAGAGTATGACTGGTTGGTCAATGGTAAAAAGTAAACCACTGAGCCCTCCTAATAAGGGTTTCAGAAGCTCTAAGTACCGTTTCTGAGGCCCTAACTTGGGTTTCAGATACCCAAAACAGGGTTTCGGAGCCTTAAATGAGGTTTCAAAATATCTAAATAGGGTTCCAGAAATGCTTTTAACAGAATTATGTTGAATAAAATGGGTTTTTGCATGCTTTAGAGCAAAAATAGGCTTTTTTGCACGTTTTTAATAAAAATAGGAATCTTGGCACAGTTTAAAGAAAAAAATAGGTTTTTTTGCAATTCAGATAGGACTGTTATCCGATTTTTAGCGCTCAAAGCCCTATTTTGAGCCCAGCAAAAGGACACTGAACTGAAACACACTTTTGGACACCAAAAAAGGTGGCTGAATGAAACCCTATTTTGGATCAGAAAAATCCACCACCCAGCCGAAAACCCAGTATGCTCCTGACTCAGTGGTTTATTTTCGGCCGGCGACCAGTCAAATCGATCGGCCAGATCAGGCTCTTTCACAGGACACTGAAAGTTAAAAGGTCGGTGTGCTCAAGCTAAAGCTGAACGTAAATTCTGGTTATTTTTTGGACAACCTGCATGTTCAATGACTATGTACAAGCGGTGCAAGAGCTTTCAGATCAGTTCCCAACCAATACCTGGTCCTGCGATGCCCTCAGCACCGCCTCCGCAAGTTGACTACAACTTCGCCCCTCCGGCAGGCCCTCTGCCTCCAGATCCGCAGCTCCATCCACCTCCAGCCTATCACGATGTGATTAAGCATTGAACAGCTTTCTGGAGGCACTGTATGCTCTTGATGTAGTCATGTTTGCTCTAAGTCTGTTAATTTGTTGTCCAACATGTCTGTTGTAACATAATCGCTATATGTATTGCCTGACGGATTGAGTAACTACTGTACATGTATATCGGACATCTCTATAACAACAACAATAACAAACTGTAACTGTGTGTGTTTTGAATAGACATAAGAGTGCTTGCCAAAAAAAGTCAGGCAAGCTCCCTTATGGGGGCGGCCGATGGAATTTTTTGACCCCCCCCCCATTTTTATTGGCTCATTTGAATTGCCCTATTATGAAACCCCCACAGCCGCGTAGGTTTCGCTCTAGCCACACTCAAACCGGAGTAATGGCTTGAAGAAGGGTGCTGCGCCGGATCTCGCAGATTTGGCTCCTCTATGCTATTTCAACTGCTGTCAAATTGGCAGCTTTCGAGGTAGCACCTTCAAATTGGACACACTTATACAGATTTTCCCGCTCTTTCAAACGCAATAGAGCACAACTGAATACGATGAAAACTGCGAGATTCAGACGCGATTTATTAAAGTTGGGGGGACCCGAAATAGACGTGTCCTTCAATTGAAACAAGTGCCTATGTGGCAACGAGTTTCAGAGCTGATATTTTCAACATAAGTTGACCATGTAAGGATGTATCAAAGCCTACAGGCAAACCCACCGATTCGGCTTTGTTTGGGAGCTGTGCAGCTTTGAAGATGACCATTTTACTCACGATTTTTAGGCACGACATGAAAATGTAGATCAATTACTCTATGTCGAAGACACCTAGAGAGCTGTCATTTGCAGCCCATACTAAAACAAACATGCTCTTTCAGAATATCAACTTCATTTGCCTGTCCAGTTCTTCAGTTCCAAGAAATTTTCAGATTTTCATGTGTATGCTGAATCTGACCGAATTTCCGGTACCACCTATCTAGGTTAGTCACTACTCCTGTAGTTTCTGCTTAGTCAACCTGAAATTTATCCCGATTGTACAGAATTTCGCGCTCTTTCAATTGATCCACTCGCCGCATCAATCGAATGTTTACTTCAAATGTTATATCTGATTGTTTACAAATACGTTTTCTGCAGTGCAACCCTGGCTCGCATCATCGATTAACTTTGCTCAAAAGTGCAAGGCTTTGTCTACTCTTACAGAAAACGTCAATAGGACACCAGCTTAAATAGTACGACCACAACCACTTTACCTTTAAGTATATTTTGTTGAATAAAATTTACATGCTTACATTTAGCGGCTCTACACTAGCAAGAATTATTGATTGCACTGTAAGTGTATTATTTTGTTACATAGTATATTTCGAACGTTCAAAAACTCAGTTATAACTGAATATGTTCAAAATAGCAGAAAAGTAATATAACATGGCAATTCATTTACACAGCTTCAAGACCGAGATATGCATAAAAAAAACTCCAACCACACAAGGTTTGGTATGTTGCGCTTTATGTAAAGAAGCGTAAGAAAATCATAGCAGGAAAGGCTTTTGTATAATTCTTTGTCGCATTTTTTTTGCCCAGTTTTGCCCATACAAAGTTTTA
>JASANB010006850.1:0-87659 GCA_030248155.1 Sabatieria punctata
ATTTTAGCCACAACGTTTTATATATTAGCCACAATCTATTATATTTTAACATAAACCAATTATATTTAAGCCAAAAACTTTAAAATATTATCCACAACGTTATATATTTTATCCACAAACTTTTATAGTTTAGCCACGGTATTGGTCGGTTATGTGTCCCGTTAATCGGCCGGCCAGCTCGCGGCCGCCGGTCAGAGAGGCGGCTATTCTTAATTGACTTTGCGTTGGCCGCTTGCAGGCGCGCACATTGGCGGTATGACATGGCATGAAAGGTATACGCCAAAGGCAAGGTCAATCCCAGTGGCATTAAAAAAGTATTCTCTGCTTATTGCAGCTAATTGCCTAATCGTTTTTGTGGGGGCAGGTCGTTTCCGGTTCTTGCAGCAAGATTGTTTCCGGTGTACGGTTTTAAAGGGCAGGAACTTTCAGATGTTGTCAGTTGAACAGCTAAGTCATCTCTTGAACGCCGACTGTGTCGTTTCGGCCGAGATACTTAGAACCACTAAACTGTATCTGTTGTGGATCGTCTCGGCCAGGGGCAGGGGTCAGACAATGGACACTGTCTTAATTACGTACACTAGAGGAGCAATCTGGCGGCCTTATTTGACACACGGGCGGGCAAATTGTTTACGTGCTAGCTACATATGTTCAAAGTTAGATGATATCTAGATTATCATTTTAGATTAGTTCAATATTTTAGCCACAACCTTTTATATCTTAGCCAGAAACTTTTATATTTTAGCCACAACCTTTTATATCTTAGCCAGAAACTTTTATATTTTAGCCACAACCTTTTTAAATTTTAGCCACAACATTTTATATTTGAAGCCACAAACTTTTATAGTTTAGCCACAACCTTTTATAGTTTAGCCACAACCTTTTATATTATAGCCACAAACTTTTATAGTTTATACTACTAATATAGTATACTAATTTTTGGAAGCCCCAACACCTGGGGCAAATTGACCAAAAAGCCAATTTAAGCTGAGACTTGAGAGCTGTGCCAAGATCTCTGTTTTGATTTTAAGGGCAAACACAATGTATCTCAGTCATACATGTAACAGGTCATCCGCCGATGGGGGAGGGGGGGTTGGGGGGGGGGGTCTGGCGCCGGCCGGGGGGTCTGAGCCAAAATTTTGGGAGGGGGTGGGCACTAAAAACGCTCAAAAATCGAGAAAATCGCAATTTTTGGCCGAAAAATCGCCAAAAAATCGCTAATTTGGGCTGAAATACAGCTAAAAAGTGCTGTTTTGCAGGCGATTTTGGCAATTTTTGTGTGTGAAAGTGTAAAAAATTGCAAAAATTTGCTCGAAGATTTACTTGCCAGAAAAATCTGAGGGGGGGGGGGTCGGTGAAATCGTCTCGGGGAGGGGGGTCCCATCCAGGGGGTCTGGCCTAAGTCGGGTGGGGGGCAGACCCCCAGACCCCCCTGTTACATGTATGATCTCAGTAACTGAGCTGAGTAGTTTTTTAATGAAAGTTTGACCAATCTTTAAATAATTTACTTATCTTCCATTTAAAACAAGATGCATTGAAATCGGTTGAGATTTGCGGTTGCGACAGTGAAAAATCTACTGGGTTGTTTTTTGGCATCCTGTACGTTGCTATTTCCCTGACTGAAAAATTCTTTGGTCTGAAACGACACAGAAAGGCGTGGTAAAATATTAGGAAGCATAATAACAGACCATGACAACTAATATCTTAGCTTAGTTCCGCTTCGCCAGCGGCCTAGTGACGGCCCTTTAAGCTGCTGGTTTTCAGATCTCTGACGCAGACGGAAATGGACTGATCAGCATTGATGAACTGCACAAGCAGACCAGCGATTCTCTTGGGTTGACAATGGAGGAGACTAGGGAGATGTTGTTAGGAGCGGACAAGGATGGAGATGGTCATATATCTTACGCTGGTATCTTGTCCGTAGTACATAGGCTTGGGCACTTCACCACATATCCTATTGGTACAGACCGTGGAAAAGTCAATTTTTTCCGTTTGGAGCGGTCCTTAAGCTACAACGTTCGGGCCCCCACCTCCTCCCAACGTTTTTCGACGTTTACAGCACACAAGGATTGGATATTTTTCCGAAAAAACCTCGACCTGTTTTTTTTTCAGTAAATCCGGTTGCTTTTGATGAATTTTTTAGCCTCTGACCTTGGAAATGACTTAATCCGTGCCCTGTAAATGGGAAATTCAGTGTTTTGACTTTGTAAAACATTTTCAGCAAACACGGAACAAATACCGGCACCGGTATTTTAACGAATATCTACCCATACCAAACCGATTCTTGAAAATCCCATACCCAAACAACACTAGTCTGATCGTAGGCCGTAAGGCCCCCCGAAAATCGGATCGGATCGTATACGGTGGTACCAGTAAAATAATATCATGCACTTCAGTGAGAGTGATATTATACAGGACACAGTAGCAGTTGGTTGCAGAGTTTATCGAGGCTCAGAGATGATAGGAAGTCAGCTGAAGATGTGGTGATTTCATTAGGAACAATACGTACATACTGCTGGTCTGGTGATGGGCTCATTTATGCAAGCAAATACATAAATCTATTGCACAGTTGCATTGCTATGCTACCATTGAAGAACCAACAAGCAAACCTGCTGCTAGCTGAAGATGGGTAGGCCTGCCTACCATATAAATATGTACAGTACCAGACTCCCATATATGACTCTGGTATTGTAATCAAACGCGGACAGTAGTCATAGTCATAGTCATAGTGAAACGGAAATTTTGGTATTGTAACAACACTACAAGAACGCATGCATTTTCCACCAAAATCGGGCATGGGGAAATACCTCCCTAGACGGCTACAGCTACAATGTCAAAGCATAAATAAACTGTGGTGAAATATAGGCACTCAAGTTTTGTAGAAGTGGATTATTTCTTCTTGCTGCTGAGGAGGTCTAGGTTCATTGGCAGTTCTCCACTGCACTTTACCGTATATTTCAGACCAACTCTGATCGGTTTGAGACCTCGCAAATAGATGGCCAGGTTAAGAATGGGGTTGGTCTGTGTCAGCACATACAACGGTGACTAAAATCATACACATGCAATGCAAACAATATATTATATGCGTTTTTGCCCTACGCTTGGTAGTTTAGAGTTGAACAACTGAATAGTGAAGACTTGAATTGCTCTGGGAATCACCACCAGAACCAAAGTAGTCAGTGTGATGAAAGCGAGAGTGACGGTCATTCTTTGGCTTTGTTTACTGTCATTTGAACGTCCTATCTGAATGGAATCTTGGTGGCTGATGGCATGCTGCTTACGGAACTTCACTACCACCCCTATGTAAATCAGTACGCTGGCAATCGGACCTGCAAGATTGAGCAAGGATAAGATACATCTGCTTTGAATTGATTGCACACTGCAATTGGAAGCACTGAGAAGCAAGAGTGAACTATTAAGACTAAAATATAGTTTGAGCAAGTAAAGTAAAAGAGTACAGAGCGATGTGTGAGAACATGAAGAGTAAAAATGGACATAATACAGTGTCGGCCAAAAAATGACCGCCTGGCCATTTTTCGGCTTTTCCAAATAGTTTCAAATGACCAACATTCCGTCAATTTTCAAACCAAATGAAAAGATTTTTGGCACGATTATTAGTATTTGCTAAGAGTTTGTTTTGGCCAAGTCTAGCCTGCTAACCTTCTATAGCCTGGAGTTACGCCGTTCCGAAATGAACTGATCCGAATTTTCAGACGATTTCGAACAAATCTCACAAAACCCTTCATCAGAACAGTGAAGGATGAAAGTATAGAGTAAGGACAGGATAAAATAGTAAAAAGAGAAAACAAAGTTAACAAGTAAGAGTAACCATTCTCTGACCCAAGAGCACAGTGTAGTAATAATAGGACAAGAACCATGGCACCCAGGCCCAGCTAGACCGACACAGTGCAGAGTAGTTGTTGGTATCGTCAATCCACAAGGAGTGTGTCATCCCAGTTCCAGCTTGGCAAAGAAACAATTTATCTGCAGCCATAAACAAAAATAAAGAAATATTACCTACTACAAAACAGATTCCATATACGGTGCCCACTACAACTAACGCATAGTTAACTCTCAGGTTCTTGTATAGAAACGGCTTCACCACAGCTGCAAATCTTACTTTTTCCATTAGATATCCCGTTTCAGGAAGATAATCTATTTTCGCTCTGACCTATCAATCTATCGGCACTGAGTGCAGACAACATCCAGCAGGAGGTCGGTCCAGCAAAAGACCATATCAGGTTGAAATAGGTGAGACATTGACGTCGGGTACGATGGTAATCCCTGTTGCCTTCAATCAACACCACAGTACGTGTCAAACCTGCACTGCACATAGCTGAACCGTTGAGACAGTCCGCCAGAGCCAGGCTGCCTGAAAACATTGCTTTTGCTTATTAGGGGTACTCTCTCTCTGTTTAGCTTGATTGTATAATATAAATGTTATTTGCTATAATAGAAACGGAAAGGATAGCAATTTTACTCACCTATCAATACATACTCCTTGCGAGTCCGTAGACTTTTCTGTTTCAGAATAGTCAAAACTATCAAAAAGTTGGGGAGGAACATGACAACTCCCTCCACAAAGTACAGCACATACGTCCATTCAAATGCCTTCCAATCTAACATCTCGGCCGGCCAGACTCGTTCTTCTCTGAAGAACAGTGCTCACTCAGCTGCTAATGAGTTCACCTGGGCTCCCTCTAGACATTCAGCACATGCTCATTATCTTAATGAAAGGACATAAGTCTTAGTTATCTGTTTGTCTCACGGGGTGGCCTGATATGGCCACCCCCATATTCTACAAATCCATATCATAATCATATTTTTCGCAGTCATATTATTAAAATATGAGTGCGGCTCGCAAATAATATGATATGATATTATATTTGATATTTGGCCGTTGCGTCGCATGCATACCGGCACTGCGCTCCGACGTTTAAGAGTGAATAGGAAATATAAAAGAAGACAGTAGAATGAGTCAGTAGAAGATTGGCCGGTTTGGACCTGGATTTAGCAATTGCCTGCTGGTTTGGACCTGCGTTTGCTTATTAATAGGGATACAAGGTAGCTAGAAATTCTAGCCTTTCGTCCATGCCTCTTGACTTCTTTCATCCTCCTCAGCCGCTTGAAGTAGAGAGTTGCCTCCAGCCGTTTGTCAACAAGGGACTATTAGCTAAAACAGCTCTCAAGTCTCAGCTTAAATTGGCTTTTTGGTCAATTTGCCCCAGGTGTTGGGGCTTCCAAAAATTAGTATACTATATTAGTAGTATAAACTATAAAAGTTTGTGGCTATAATATAAAAGGTTGTGGCTAAACTATAAAAGGTTGTGGCTAAACTATAAAAGTTTGTGGCTAAAATATAAAATGTTGTGGCTAAAATTTAAAAGGTTGTGGCTAAAATATAAAAGTTTCTGGCTAAGATATAAAAGGTTGTGGCTAAAATATAAAAGTTTCTGGCTAAGATATAAAAGGTTGTGGCTAAAATATTGAACTAATCTATTTAGATATCATCTAACTTTGAACATATGTAGCTAGCACGTAAACAATTTGCCCGCCCGTGTGTCAAATAAGGCCGCCAGATTGCTCCTCTAGTGTACGTAATTAAGACAGTGTCCATTGTCTGACCCCTGCCCTGGCCGAGACGATCCACAACAGATACAGTTTAGTGGTTCTAAGTATCTCGGCCGAAACGACACAGTCGGCGTTCAAGAGATGACTTAGCTGTTCAACTGACAACATCTGAAAGTTCCTGCCCTTTAAAACCGTACACCGGAAACGATCTTGCTGCAAGAACCGGAAACGACCTGCCCCCACAAAAACGATTAGGCAATTAGCTGCAATAAGCAGAGCATTCTTTGTTAATGGCACTGGGATTGACCTTGCCTTTGGCGTTTACCTTTCATGCCATGTCATACCGCCAATGTGCGCGCCTGCAAGCGGCCAACGCAAAGTCAATTAAGAATAGCCGCCTCTCCCTGACCGGCGGCCGCGAGCTGGCCGGCCGATTAACGGGACACATAACCGACCAATACCGTGGCTAAACTATAAAAGTTTGTGGCTAAAATATAAAACGTTGTGGCTAAAATATTAAAGTTTGTGGCTAAAATATAAAAGGTTGAAGGTAAAATATAAAAGATTGTGGCTAAAATATAAAACGTTGTGGCTAAAATATATAACGTTGTGGCTAAGATATAAAAGGTTGCTCCACTAGTGTACGTAATTAAGACAGTGTCGATTGTCGGACCCCTGCCCTGCCTGTCCGACACGCAGGCAGGTTTAATTACACTTAGCAGGCCAGCTGATCGCGTTTAGCGCTGGTACTTTTCGGTGGACTGTAGCTATTTTCAGCCAGAAGGACAAGTCAGTCAACCGCAATATGATACTTTCCCAAATCTGAGATAGCATGCAGTAATTGGTTGTGAATGGGCTGATGTGTGAAACAATAATGTAGAAGTCAAAAGTAAGTCCATCAGGCGCTACTAGCCTGTCTAGACGAATAAGAAGGCTGCTCGCTCCAAAAAAGCTTGTCTGGTTATTGTTCGATTTACAAATTCATATTATTTAGCGAATATGAATATGACTTTTCGCAAATAATATTGGTACGTCATATTTCCTGTAATATGCATATTATTTTGAGGCCTTGAAATAATATGAAATATAATATGACCATATCTCATATCATATTATTACCGTGAGACAAACAGTTATTGATAAATGAAATGCTGATTGCTCCAATGAGACTAACAGGGACTGCACTGCAGCTGTAATATATTAGGGAACGGGGACCTGCATTGATGCGAGGTCAAAAAAAAATGCGGTATATATAAGGTACTAGGGTCTCAGTAAAACAAAATTGAATACATTTATTGTAGCCGGGTGCGGGTAATATTCTAAGGCACTCTGCAAAATATGCTCTATTAAAAGGAACTAGCAAAATTATGTGAAGTTTGCTCAAATTACGGCCTATATATAAACAAGCAGCATATCAAAAAAGGTGTTCTATTACATACTGTAGTGCTCATTTTGGGGCTATTTTAAATTATGAAATTTTAAGCCGGCCCAAAGGTAACAAAGCAGATCTAAACGCACTGCTTCCTTTTAGTGAAGGCAATATTCTGTTCTACACATTATAAATGTACACTAAAACATATGCATGCACAGTATAAACACAAAACCGATTAAACAAATGAAAAACGTTCATCGACCTGAGGATCGAAAGCAAACAGAACTGACTAACAATACTGTCACATTGAAACACTTAACATACTGTGCTTTCAGATGGCAGGAAGAGTATAAAGCCTGACACAATACAGTATACAAATCACAGCATGCATACTAGTTATTCTCCAATGATAGAAGGTCTTCACTGGCCTTGTGACACTGGAGCTGTACTGTACAGCTTTGCTGACTGAAACAGGACCGGCGGCAGGAGTCAATGCTTCCGTTTCACCATTGGCTACACCTTGCTTGTCCCAGCCCGCTTCATTTTTCGAAATTTTGCGGCCGCCCATTTGCCAGTCAGCAGCGTTTTCTAATGTACACTTTTGGGTCAAGTGAAGGTCTGAACCAGAGAGTAAATGGCTTACTCTGCAGATTTAGAGAAACAGCGTTTTCTGCAGTTTTGAGTCAAATCATGGTATAGACCAGCGCTTTCTGCAGTTTTGAGTCAAATCATGATGTGAACCAGCCTTTTCTTCAGATTTAGAGTCAAATCATGGTATGAACCAGAGTTTTCTGCAGTTTTGAGTCAAATCATGATATGAACCAGCCTTTTCTGCAGATTTTGAGGCAAATCATGGTATGAACCAGCGTTTTCTGCAGTTTTGAGTCAAATCATGGTATGAACCAGCCTTTTCTGCAGATTTTGAGGCAAATCATGGTATGAACCAGCGTTTTCTGCAGTTTTGAGTCAAATCTTGATATGAACCAGCCTTTCTGCAGATTTTGAGTCAAATCATGGTATGAACCAGCGTTTCCTGCAGTTTTGGGTTAAATCACTGTATGAACCAGCGTTTTCTGCAGTTTTGAGTCAAGTCATAGTATGAACCAGCGTTTTCTGCAGTTTTGAGTCAAGTCATGGTATGAACCAGCGTTTTCTGCAGCTTTCAAGTCAAATCACGGTCTGAACCAGCGTTTTCTGCTGCTTTTGAGGCAAATCAAGCTCTGAACTAGCGTTTTCTGCAGCTTTTCAGTCAAATCACGGTCTGAACCAGCGTTTTCTGCTGCTTTTCAGTCAAATCACGGTCTGAACCAGCGTTTTCTGCTGCTTTTAAGTCAAATCAAGCTATCAACCAGCCTTTTCTGCAGATTTTGAGGCAAATCATGGTATGAACCAGCGTTTTCTGCAGTTTTGAGTCAAATCATGGTATGAACCAGCCTTTTCTGCAGATTTTGAGGCAAATCATGGTATGAACCAGCGTTTTCTGCAGTTTTGAGTCAAATCATGGTATGAACCAGCCTTTTCTGCAGATTTTGAGTCAAATCATGGTCTGAACCAGTGTTTGCTGCAGTTTTGGGTTAAATCACTGTATGAACCAGCGTTTTCTGCAGTTTTGAGTCAAGTCATAGTATGAACCAGCGTTTTCTGCAGTTTTGAGTAAAATCAAGCGCTGAACCAGCGTTTTCTCCAGCTTTTCAGTCAAATCACGGTCTGAACCAGCGTTTTCTGCTGCTTTTGAGTCAAATCAAGCTCTGAACCAGCGTTTTCTGCTGCTTTTCAGTCAAATCACGGTCTGGACCAGCGTTTTCTGCTGCTTTTGAGTCAAATCAAGCTCTGAACCAGCGTTTTCTGCAGCTTTTCTGTCAAATCACGGTCTGGACCAGCGTTTTCTGCTGCTTTTGAGTCAAATCAAGCTCTGAACCAGCGTTTTCTGCAGCTTTTCAGTCAAATCACGGTCTGAACCAGCGTTTTCTGCTGCTTTTGAGTCAAATCAAGCTCTGAACCAGCGTTTTCTAAAGCTTTTCTGTCAAATCACGGTCTGGACCAGCGTTTTCTGCTGCTTTTGAGTCAAATCAAGCTCTGAACCAGCGTTTTCTGCTGCTTTTGAGTCAAATCATGGTCTGAACCAGCGTTTTCTGCTGCTTTTAAGTCAAATCATGGTCTGAACCAGCGTTTTCTGCAGCTTTTCTGTCAAATCACGGTCTGGACCAGCGTTTTCTGCTGCTTTTGAGTCAAATCAAGCTCTGAACCAGCGCTTTCTGCTGCTTTTAAGTCAAATCAAGCTATGAACCAGCCTTTTCTGCAGATTTTGAGGCAAATCATGGTATGAACCAGCGTTTTCTGCAGTTTTGAGTCAAATCATGGTATGAACCAGCCTTTTCTGCAGATTTTGAGGCAAATCATGGTATGAACCAGCGTTTTCTGCAGTTTTGAGTCAAATCATGGTATGAACCAGCCTTTTCTGCAGATTTTGAGTCAAATCATGGTATGAACCAGCGTTTTCTGCAGTTTTGGGTTAAATCACTGTATGAACCAGCGTTTTCTGCAGTTTTGAGAAAGTCATAGTATGAACCAGCGTTTTCTGCAGTTTTGAGTCAAGTCATGGTATGAACCAGCGTTTTCTGCAGCTTTCAAGTCAAATCACGGTCTGAACCAGCGTTTTCTGCTGCTTTTGAGGCAAATCAAGCTCTGAACTAGCGTTTTCTGCAGCTTTTCAGTCAAATCACGGTCTGAACCAGCGTTTTCTGCTGCTTTTCAGTCAAATCACGGTCTGAACCAGCGTTTTCTGCTGCTTTTAAGTCAAATCAAACTATCAACCAGCCTTTTCTGCAGATTTTGAGGCAAATCATGGTATGAACCAGCGTTTTCTGCAGTTTTGAGTCAAATCATTGTATGAACCAGCCTTTTCTGCAGATTTTGAGGCAAATCATGGTATGAACCAGCGTTTTCTGCAGTTTTGAGTCAAATCATGGTATGAACCAGCCTTTTCTGCAGATTTTGAGTCAAATCATGGTCTGAACCAGTGTTTGCTGCAGTTTTGGGTTAAATCACTGTATGAACCAGCGTTTTCTGCAGTTTTGAGTCAAGTCATAGTATGAACCAGCGTTTTCTGCGGTTTTGAGTAAAATCAAGCGCTGAACCAGCGTTTTCTCCAGCTTTTCAGTCAAATCACGGTCTGAACCAGCGTTTTCTGCTGCTTTTGAGTCAAATCAAGCTCTGAACCAGCGTTTTCTGCTGCTTTTCAGTCAAATCACGGTCTGAACCAGCGTTTTCTGCTGCTTTTGAGTCAAATCAAGCTCTGAACCAGCGTTTTCTGCAGCTTTTCTGTCAAATCACGGTCTGGACCAGCGTTTTCTGCTGCTTTTGAGTCAAATCAAGCTCTGAACCAGCGTTTTCTGCTGCTTTTAAGTCAAATCATGGTCTGAACCAGCGTTTGCTGCTGCTTTTGAGTCAAATCATGGTCTGAACCAGCGTTTTCTGCTGCTTTTAAGTCAAATCATGGTCTGAACCAGCGTTTTCTGCAGCTTTTCTGTCAAATCACGGTCTGGACCAGCGTTTTCTGCTGCTTTTGAGTCAAATCAAGCTCTGAACCAGCGCTTTCTGCTGCTTTTAAGTCAAATCATGGTCTGAACCAGCGTTTGCTGCTGCTTTTGAGTCAAATCATGGTCTGAACCGCCGCGTCAGTGGCTCAGTGGGTAGCTCGCTGCCTCTGAGTCACGGCGGCCGCTGCATCCCTAGTGGTTGTAGTGGTTCATCCTCTCGGCGTGGCAAGTTTCTTGCTGCAAAGAGTTGGTCGTCGGCACAACGCTCCACCCAGGCCACCGAAAACTGGTTACAGTGAGTAGGTAAAATGGGAACCAACTGGATCTGCCGTTGCACCGAAAGCCGCTCCTAAAAGCATGCCGCGTTGGAGGGAAGATCAACGACGTCAGGAGCCGTCTGAGCAACCAGCAATAAGGCCAATACCGGTTTAGTGTCTGTCCGCCGGGCGGCCGCTGGGAGCTGTCAGCACCATGACGTCACCACGCCAGGCACTCTCTTAGTACCTGGCGCCCAGCAGCATGGCTTGAGTGGCTTGGCAGTGAAAGAAGGGCAAACGTCCGAGATGACGATATAAGGGGAAACGAAATGGACCGTGCAGGTCTGATCGTAGGGCCGTACATTGTACGACCCCCCGCCAGATCGGATCGGATCGGATCATGGTCTGAACCAGCGTTTGCTGCTGCTTTTGAGTCAAATCATGGTCAGAGAGTAGCATTAAGAGTCAAGCAAATAATGAATTTCGACCAGGCAAAAGGCACGGAGCCAGTTATCCCAGCAAGATCGTGTGCTTCCGATCCGATCTGATTTGCGGGGGGCCTTACGGCCTGCGATCAGACTCGAGGTCCATTCTGCTACCCCGTGGTTTCGTAATCTCGGACGTTTCCCTTCTATCACTGCCAGCCACTCTAGCCATGCTGTTGGGCGCCAGGTACTTAAGAAAGTCCCTGGCGCGTTGACGTCATGGTGATGTCGGCTCCCAACGTCGGCTAGGTCCGCCCCTGGTGTGAGAGAGGCCCCCCGGCCTAGTCGGTTTCCGTGGACAACTCCTGACGTCATTGATCTTTCTCCAAGTTGGCATGCTGTAGGAGCGGCTTCGGTGCAATGGCAGATCCAGTTGGTTCCCATTTTATCTACTCGCTGTAACCAGCTTTCGGTGGCCTGGGTTGAGCGTTGTGCCGACGACCAACTCTTTGCAGCAAGAAACTTGCCGCGCCGAGAGGATGAACCACTACAACCGCAAGGGATGCAGGGGTCGCCGTGACTCACAGGCAGCAAGCTACCCACTGAGCCAACGACGCGGCGATCGTGTGCTTAAGCCGAGGCCGACTACACCGAACGCAGCTACACGTCGAACAGACGCTATCGACGCGGCAGACAGGCACGGAGCTAGGAACTACCCAGCAGATTCGTGTGCCGCTGCACTAGCTGGCTCAGGTGTGTCAAGAAAAGCACGGAGCTGGGAAAACATGGCAAGAAGTGTGCCAATGCCGACAAAAATGCAGTTTAACGTCGAACAGACGCTGTTGACGCGACAGGAAAGCACGGAAGCTAGGAAGGGACCCAGCAGAGTCGTGTGCCTCCATCGAAACTGCAGCTCTCGCTAAGAGAGGCTTTCTGTCAAGCAACGGCTCAACGTTGCAGCAAGATCACGGAGCTAGGCTACCTAGCAGGAGCGTGTGCTTTGCCGCAATGGCAGAGCTGCGCTTAGAAGCGATTAGATTACACAGATAAGGGACGCCAGCTTGCGCTCGTCCACCCCAGATTTAATAATAGAGGCCGCTATAGAGCTCATTACATTTGCACGATTTTCTCACTAATTAATTGATCAATTCAAAAACCGGAATAAAAAGCACATCTTTGGCCAGAGACAAACAATATATCTTAGGCGTTTCGCGTAAAATTGCAAAACCATTGCAAATTTTGAATCACAAAAACGAGCGGGCCAACATACAGCCGGCCCGTTGTGACGGGGCCGGCAAAGGTAGGTTACGTACATACTGTACATCAGAACCTCTATGATTGCATTATCTACTGTTTTTCTTCAGGCAAACAAGGTTTATCACCAAAATTCGATTCGAAAATTGGATTCGAATTTGACAAGTGCAAACTAAGACTACAAATTATTTTCTCGAAAATTTTTGACTAAAGCGTATTCTACTTACGCTTGTAATCTAGCCATAGATGGTTACATAGCCATAGAGGGCTAAGCAGCCATCCATGACTTCAAAGACAGGCCCTGTCCACTTTCAGCCAAATACGTATCAACAAAGCCATCTATGGCTAAAATCGAGGAGGCCCCATACTTTTAGCCATCTATGGCTACATAGCCATAGTTGGCTATGCTGTTTGAAGAGTGGTAGCCATAGAGGGCTAAGTAGCCATGTATGGCTAGGTAGGCGTTCAATAGCCATCAATGGGACATCATAGCCATAGTGGGAGAGGTAAGCTATACAAGGAACGGATCCGTCTATAGCTTAGTCTCTCTGACTGTATGTATGCTGTCCTACAGAAGGAAAAGCCAGCTTTAAAAACAGCAGCAAGTATTGCACAGGTTGTTCGCGTCAAATATCAAATCATCATAAGAATAGATGCAATTACGAATGTCAATATGCAAGCAAAGCTTTTAGATGAATTTGCAAATTTCACTGAACATTGAATGGCTGGCTATGCGCCGTATCGAATTCCAGTTGGTCACGTGACCTGACAGATATTAGGTTAAGGTTATGGCTGAAGCAAGTCAGAGGCCAGATCAATGTTTGCAATCGGCGTGCAGCCAGTGCCACAAACAGCACAACCTTGCAAGCGTCCCAATGCAGTAATCATTTCAGCTGCGGTTCGGTTCCATGATCCGTCAGAGCCACAAGTGATATCAAGTGGTGCATTTATATAGTATTCATCGGGATCTAGCCTAAAGTGCAAACTTTCACCAGCATTACAAGTAATCGAGACAACAGTTCCTGATGTGCAACCATGGCTAGTGCACATAGTGGGAGCTGTAGATGAAACACCCTTGCTCACTAATAATGCGAAGCAACGTCAGTTGCAACCTGGCACCCTGCATGCAGTGTTGTGCCTAGCTCAAATTTCTAAAACTCGGTAAGTATTCAGTAAGTAAATCCAGATTTTTTTAAATTCAGTAAGCACGAGTAAGTACTGGGTTTTTCAAAAAAAACCCGGTAAGTACTCAGTAAACAATTCAGTAAACTCGGTGAAACCTTCAAAATTCAGAAATCTACAATTTATCTGAAAAAGTTTACCTGATATAGCTTTTAGCTACTGGAATCCATTTTCAGTGCTGATTGATGAGTTTAAGATAATGTAGCTCGACTTTTCAGAATTTTATCATGTGTTGTGTTATTTCACATTATTTATTGTGCTAATTGGCGTGCACACTATACATAGTGACTAGAGGATGTGGCTTTAGATGAAAAGCCTGGTCAAATTGGTAAGTGAAGATTTGTTTTAATTTTCGCCATTTCCTCACAATTATCAGACTGATGCAAAAAACGTCAATCCAAATAGCTAATAGTAGTAGATATATAGTTTCTACTTCTACAGTCTTCGCGTCTGATAGTCTGTTTGGAATTCTGCCGAGCAAAGAAAGCTAAGGTTATTCAACAAGCAGTGAAAATTGCAAAAAATTGGCAAACATTGTGTGTTTTCGCCGTTAGCAGATCTATTAGCGAAAGAAAAACCGTATATTTTCTTCCACAGGTGCGGCGAGCTACCTACTGCAGAAGCTTTTACTCAGTAAACAACTCAGTAAATTACTGAGTACCGAGTTTACGGAATTTTTTTCTAATTGAGTAATTCAAAATTGAAACTCGGTATTCAGTAAGTAAAATTAAGAAAAAATTTTACCGGTAAGTAAAACTACTTAGTACTTTAATTCAGAATAACTAAGTACCTAGTAACTTTCACTCAGTAAATTTACTGGGAACAACACTGCCTGCATGCATTGCAAAAAGCAATGTAAAATGGCCAAAATATATGATGTCACTCATATATGCGACTGGGGTTTTCGATAGAGGCCCAGCCCCTCATGTAGGTAAATTTAAAATTAACATAAAATAATTTAAAAGTAACCTAAAAACCCTGTTAGGGTTTCAAAGTAACCTGAAAACCCTGTTTAGGGGTTCAAAGTAACCTGAAAATCCTAATCAGGGTTTGAAAGTAACGTAAAAAACCCTGTTTAGGGTTTCAAAGTAACCTGAAAACCCTAATCAGGGTTTGAAAGTAACCTAAAAACCCTGTCTAGGGTTTCAACGTAACCTGAAAACCCTAATCAGGGTTTAAAAGTAACCTAAAAACCCTGTTAGGGTTTCAAAGTAGCCTAAAAACCCTAATCAGGGTTTAAAAGTAACCTGAAAACCCTGTTTAGGGTTTCAAAGTAACCTGAAACCCCTAATCAGGGTTTAAAAGTGACCTAAAAACCCTGTTAGGGTTTCAAAGTATAGCCTAAAAACCCTAATCAATGAGGGTTTAAAAGTAACCTAAAAACCCTATTTAGTGATTCTAAGCCTTACAAAAATCCTGTTTTGGGTTCCAGGGGAGGCGAAAACCCAATTTTGTGCTGCAGAATATATGTATTGTTTGGGCGAAAATTTTCTTTACTTTGGAATCCAAAAGTGGGTTTTCAGGTCCCCCCAAAAATCCGCTAGCTCCTTGGGTATCAGTCTAAGCGGACATGGTTGCTGTCCGGGAGGACATCCTTGTCCGGGAGGACATGAGGAGGACAAGGCCCTGCCCAGAGCCTGTCCGGGAGGACATTGGCGGACAAGGACCCTGTCCGGGAGGACATCGGCGGACAAGGACCCTGTCCGGGAGGACATGGGCGGACAAGGACCCTGTCCGGGAGGACATCGGCGGACAAGGTCCCTGTCTGGGAGGACATCGGCAGACATTAACGTTGTGCAGGAGGGCATGACCTCCCTGTTGTCCTCTCATGTCCGCTTTGACCTCCCTCTTGTCCTCTCATGTCCGCTTTGACCCCCCTCTTGTCCTCTCATGCCCGCTTTGACCCCCCTCTTGTCCTCTCTTGTCCTCCTTAGGCCTCTTTTTTCCACCTCTTGTCCTCCTTTGTCCTCCAAGGACAACGTTGTCCGGGAGGACAACGCCATCGGTTGATCAAATATGATCAACCTGATACTCAAAGAGCTAGGGGGACTTTTGCCGAAAAATCGGGCTTGGGGGACCGGCCCCCCTTTACCCCCCAACGACATGTATGTTATGTTCCCAGTAAAATCTGACTCGATTTTCCTCAGCACTATGTAGAAATCTGTTTTCAGGCTGTATTTTTTGGCCAACACAGAACATTTTTAACTAGAGCTTCTAATTTTCTATATAAGCCAGGAAAGGCAGCCTATGTATGTAGAAAGAAAAGGCGTACACGGGATTCTGGCAACTGCTGCACAATTAAGCAGTCAAGTGATATAGCAGCAGCCCTAGAACACTTTTGTTTCATCTTAAACAAAAAGCCATCCAATGATGGCTTCTATATGAATCGAAGACTATATGTACATGTTGTGTTAAACTTTCAGCGAATTTGACTGACGAATACAAGAAGTAACAGCAAGACAAAAGCCCAGATAAGCCGGAACAGTTGGTGTAGTGGTTTAGGCCGCAAAGCCACTGTGGGCGACGTCGTGCGTTCATCCACTCGGCGGTGCAAGTTTCTTGCCGCAATGAGTTGGTCGTCGGCGCAAAGCTCCCCACCCAGGCCACCGAAAGCTGGTGACAGGCAGTACCGTAGGTAAAAAAATGGGAACCGACTGGATCTGCCATTGCACCGAAGCCGCTCCACAAAGCATGCCGCGTTGGAGAAGAAGATCAACGACGTCAGGAGTTGTCCATGGAAACCGACTAGCTCTTTCAGTATCAGGTTGATCATATTTGATCAACCGATGGTGTTGTCCTCCCGGACAACGTTGTCCTCGGAGGACAAAGGAGGACAAGCGGTGGGAAAAAGAGGACTAAGGAGGACAAGAGAGGACAAGAGGGGGGTCAAAGCGGACATGAGAGGACAAGAAGGAGGTCAAAGCGGACATGAGAGGACAACAGGGAGGTCATGCCCTCCTGCACAACGTTAATGTCTGCTGATGTCCTCCCGGACAGAGTCCTTGTCCGCCGATGTCCTCCCGGACAGGGACCTTGTCCGCCGATGCCCTCCCGGACAGGGACCTTGTCCGCCGATGCCCTCCCGGACAGGGACATTGTCCGCCGATGTCCTCCCGGACAGGGACCTTGTCCGCCGATGCCCTCCCGGACAGGGACCTTGTCCGCCGATGCCCTCCCGGACAGGGACCTTGTCCGCCGATGTCCTCCCGGACAGGGACCTTGTCCGCCGATGCCCTCCCGGACAGGGACCCTGTCCGCCGATGTCCTCCCGGACAGGGTCCTTGTCCGCCAATGTCCTCCCGGACAGGCTCTGGGCATGGCCTTGTCCTCCTCATGTCCTCCCGGACAAGGATGTCCTCCCGGACAGTGACCATGTCCGCTTAGACTGATACCCAAGGAGCTAGGCTTGGGGGCCTCTCTCACACCAGCGGACGTTGAGAGCCGACATCACCATGACGTCAACGCGCCAGGCACCTTCTTAGTACCTGGCACCATGGTTAGAGTGGCTGGCAGTGATAGAAGGGAAGCGTCCAAGATGACGAACCATGGGGATCGCGAAATGGACCGCATAGGTCTGATCGTAGGGCCGTAAGGCGCCCGCACATCGGATCCGATCGGATCAGGAATGTGAGATTTTTTCGGAAAAATATCCATCCCTGCCCCACATAGATAAATGAGCCCTGTACTGTATTTATTAAAAAATTAACAATTCAACACTACTCAAATCAGCAAAGTCCAGCAGAGAAGAGCAAGTCACAGCCAGCCTGATCGGCAATTTCTGTCACAGCTTCCAGTTTGTGTTGCAAAGCCAAAAGGTTGCAAGTGGTCAATTGGCGATAAAGCTCTCCATTCGAGTGCAAATGATCCACAACTGCCTTGATCTTGTTGGTCAGTTGTTGGAGACTCAAAATTTGTTTCTTCAACTCAGTAGTTGTCACTTTTGTCCTGCCGGCCGCAATTGTCACATAATTCAAAAGTTCACTGAACTTGGAATGAACTTCTGCAAACTTTTTCATGTCTTTCTGCAAGTCAGCAATCCGGCTTTCCAGGCTGAGAATCGATTTTCGGTGATTGGTCACTTGACTGCTCAGTTGCTTGCTGCGTAGCGTCACTTGGCTGAGTTTACGCTTGGCTTCGGCCAGCCACTGATTGGCTTGATTTCTGGCTTTTTCCAGTTCGTGCACTCGCTTTTTAGTCTTGCGCACCCAGTCACAGACCTTGCGCAGAATTAACCATTTCTTGCATTTCTTCTGTTGACTTCTTATTTCGCCGTTCAGCGAGTTTATTTGGTTTTGTTTCTGTCGCACATTGGACTCGTGTTGACCCACAGTTTCCTGGGCCTTCTTCAATTCCTGCTGTGCAGCTTTCAACTGAGCCTCGGAGGTTCTGAGACGATTCTGAGCACCGGCCCGCTCCGCCGTCGCCTTCTGCACCTTGTCTGCGATCGCTTTTTGCTCTTTTTCGGTTATTTTCTTCGCCTCGTCGAATGCTTGGTAGCTGGCTTGGATAGTGCGCTTCAGTTCTGGTTGGTTCTGTTTTATTTGCTCGATGCTGGGACCGGTGCGGGATAGAACTTTCATGAACTCGGCGAAATCTTTCATGCCTTTCTCGAAGTGACCCTTCACTGATGGGGGAAACTTGTGACTGGACGGAACTGCTGAAAGTTGAACAAAATTACTGTACTATAGCGTGGGAATCTATTAGAAGTCCGATAACGATCGGAAGTTTTCCTGAAAATCAAGTGGCTACCATAAATTTACGGCCTTTGCAAAAGTTGTCGAAAATTTCATTTTCAATTAACTATCATTAAATAAGTTGGCAACGTACGTTTTGGACACCATTTCGTCCGCGATTTTATGAGAGCCGCCGCAGCCGTCAGCGCCGCGCCTTTGCCTGTGAGGATTTTTTCTTTGACGGTGAATAGCTTTAGGTGGTTTCTGCAAGAACTGTCTTAGTAATTCAGAAAGCTCAAAATGCATCTATTGCAGAATCGTGCATGTAACAGATCATCCGCCGTTGGGGTCTAAGCCGAAATTCTAGGGTTAGGGGTTGGGTACAAAATACGATAAATAAGCTATTTCGGGCTAAAAAACGACAAAAATCGCTAATGTAGGCTTAAATACGTACAGCTAAGAAGTACTGTTTTAGACCCGATTTTAGCAATTTTAGTGTCTGAAAATTACTTACCAGAAACATCGGAGGGGGATGTGGGTTGTAAAGATCGTCTCGAGTGGGGGCCCCGATCGGGGGTTTTGGCCTAAGGGTACAGGGGGCAGACCACAGACCCCCGTTACATGTACTGTATGTGCATAAGGTACCTGTCAATTTGCTCGTTTCCAGCAACCACATAAACATGTACCGGCGGTCCTACAAGACTTTCAATTCTGGTGGCCGCGTAGATCTCAGATTGGTTTGACCTTCCGTCAGTGAAAATTAGCACCGAAACGGGAGCTTCTCTTTTTCTCTGTGAAATCATGGCTTTAGCCTGTTCCATTGCCCTGCCTAGAGGTGTTCGCGCTCCTCCAGCTAAATGTAAACAATTCTGACCAAAAGTCTGTAAGGAATGGATAAAAGGCGATGAATAGCTATGGGCTAGAGAGCGATTTTAGCTAATGAAATTAGGTTTCTCTCCATTTTTCTGCACAAGATCTTTTGCATGGATGCTACTCAAATACAGTTTGCTTCACAACCACGTCTAAGCCAAATTCTGAGTCTGAACCTTAGCTCGAGATTGTGTCTCTGAGCCTAAGCCTGAGAGTAAGTGTAACCTAAGCCCTAAGCCTAAGCTTAAGCCTGAGCCGGAGAGTAGCATAGCCTAAGGCCTACGCCAGAGCCTAGCCTAAGCTAAGCAGAGCACAACCTTAAGCCTAAGCCTAAATGGCACCTAAGCAAGAGGGCACAATGCCAAATGCAGGCAGGTACTGTATGCAGGAGCGATCATGGAGATGACCAATTATTGTCCTATTCATACAAATGGCCTGAAGAGAATTTAGCAGTCAAACTCACTCAATAGCAACATCTGTCGTCTCAATTCCTCGCTGACTCTTAGGTGCCTGAGCAATTCTTGACACTCATCTCTCGACCGGTCGCACACATCCACAATTCCAGTTTGCTTTTCTAGCAACTCTCTCAGCTTCTCAGGCAAATGTCTTGGAATTGGAGGAGAATCCGGTCCTACCGGTCTAAGACCGATTCGCCGCTCCAGTTCAAACCTGCTTGGCGGTAAGCCCAGGTCGAGCGGTCCTCTTGGAATTTCTAGATTTGGTCGAAAGCCGCCCAAATCCAAAGACGGGCCGGTTTGAAATGTCTGCCTTCGATTTCTAATAAAAATGCCTGGATTGCGTTGTAGCTGCTTTGCCGTTTCTAAATTGATACTTTTTGATCTTGATCACAGGCGCTAAATTAAAACTAACCGTTCAATCGCTTTGCAAAATCACTCTGGAACACGATTGAGGTGAAGGGAGAAATTGCCTGGGCAGTTTGGTGGAAGGCAATTAGTCCAAGATTGTCTTCACATGGGCCCAAGTTCAGCTGACTAGCAATGTCTAAGCTTAGCTTTTGTCGTTCATTTCTGACTTCTGCAGAGAATGGCGTCAGGTCCAATACAAAAACGACGTCGTGGGGGCACTCGTCTAAAAGTTATTGATCAACTTGGGAGTTTTAGAAGAGAACAAACATACCGCAGAAGCCTGTATAAAACAGGGCCAAAGAGATAAGAAGGGTAAAGAACACATGCATCTTTCTTTTGGAGACGCTAGTAAGACTTTTGTATTCATTGCGAGTGGCTTTTATAGCTAGAAATTCGTAAACAAACCGTCATTAATTCACGCGAATGCTGTGCTGTTTAGTAAATGGCGACACCTACGTTTTAAAGTAAACCGGTTTACAAAACAGTCTGACTCACACAAACTTTAAAATATTTACCTTCCCTCGCGCTATAAGTCGATTTTTGAATAGCTCCATGTTAACAATAGTAATACGTACATTCGATTCATTCGCCTATGTCTTGAAAAAATTTTATTCATAAAAACCTAATTCATTTCAATTCGCTATTATCTCTTTCAAGTTCTTCTTTCAATCTGAAAATTGGTGCATGTACTTTTATAGGCTAAACCAAAGATGCCCATACCGACTAGACATTTAGTCTCGCAAGCCTTTTTGCTTCTGAATCTATTTTTGTTGCCTCGACAGCCGCCATACGCAAATTTTCGACACTTGTTTTGCTTCTGGTTAAAATACCAGCGTATCTTGCGAGCTCGGCACGGTCCCTTAGCCATATTTTGACTACATTCTTCTAAAAGAAGTTTATTAAACTGTCTTATTTACACGCTATTAAAAAAGTACGTACTTGGGCGACAAACTTCGACAGGTGTAGGGCAAAATTCTTCGTTAAGTTTACTGTCATAATGACAACCTGGCCTCGGTGGCATCAGGTCAAATATTGGACAGGCTGAAAATTGTTTCATGCAGAGTACTGTAGTTAGACTACGCATTATATAAGTTTTGACACTGAAACAAGCTTCATACGTGGTACGTTTCTGCAAGCATTTTGACAAGCAGCCTCGGTTTCAAAATTGTTCTCGTTGCCGCGGCAGCCTCCGTAGGTAAACGGATAGCAGGCAGAGTAAACTCTATCGTAGTGATATCGGGTCTTTGACGCTCGACATGGCCCAGTTTCTGGTGGCAAACTGCATTTTTTGAGATTGAGTTGAGGAGGTTCCACTGAAACTCTTAGAATGACCGACCGACCGAACGACCGACCGACCGACCGACCGACCGACCGACCGACCGACCGACCGACCGACCGACCGACCGACCGACCGACCGACCGACCGACCGACCGACCGACCGACCGACCGACCGACCGACCGACCGACCGACCGACCGACCGACCGACCGACCGACCGACCGACCGACCGACCGACCGACCGACCGACCGACCGACCGACCGACCGACCGACCGACCGACCGACCGACCGACCGACCGACCGACCGACCGACCGACCGACCGACCGCTAACCATTCATAATGGCATATCGGCAAATAAACGATTTCAAAATTAATAAATACTTAACAGTACCGGGACAAATTTCGATGGGTATACTGCAATATTCTTCATTAAGTTGGTTGTCATAGTGACACCCTGGTCTTGGCGGCATCAGGTCAATTATTGGACACGCTAAAACCAGAGCACAAGTTGCCTTTGTTATGTTTTGGACACCGAAGACAGGGTACTTACGTGGTACGTTCTTGCAGGCGTTTTCACAAGCAGCTTTAGTTTCAAAATTATTCGCATTCCCACGGCAACCTCCGTAGGTAAACGGATAGCAGGCAGAGTAAACTCTATCGTAGTGATATCGGGTCTTTGAAGCTCGACAGGGCCCAGCTTCGGGTGGCAAGCTACACTTTTTGAGGTTGGTTGGATGAGGTTCGGCTGGAACTCATCCTTATGTACATTTGAATCAGACTGCCTCTCCGACCGACCGACTTACCAACCTTAGGCTGCCAGTATCTCTGGTTTAGTGGGTATAATACCGAACCAATACCGGAAAGTGGGTATTTTTGGGAATACCTACTCAATAAATACCTACCGATTCCTGGCATTTTAATAAAAACCCAGACCGGGTATACCGATTATTTCCATATTCCATATTTCCATGTGTCCAGAATTTCGTACATTACGGTAGCTTTAAGGCCATACATGTAACAGCTCCGGGCCGACCTGAGGGAGGGGGTAGGGGGTTTTCCTTAGGTGGGGGGTCGAGGGGGGTAAAAATATCAAAAAGCTCCAAAACGCCTGGAAATGCGTTTTTAGCACGTTTTTTTCAGTAATGACGCTAAAAATCGCTATTTTATAGCTAAATAGCGTTTTGAGCTAAAAACAAGCAAAAAAATGACAAAAAGGGCTTCCAAAAACACCGATTTCTTTAAATATCAGCAGTGAAAACGCCAAATTCGGTTTCCAAAGGCTTTTCAAGCGAATTCTAGGCTAAAAATTAGTGATTTCTGAGCCAGTTTGTTGGTATTCGAGCCACTACCAGTACTTGTATTTTTGGGTCGGGGCGGGGGTCCCTTAACCTGTGCCGGGGGGTGGGGGTGAGGGGAGTTGGCCTTTCCAGCAGGGGGTAATCACCGCAACCCCCCTAGTACATATGCTAAGGCAGTTTTACCGAACCGATTCCTGAAAATCCCATACCCAAACAACAGTGCTCTGGATTACCTGTGGTGGTTGGGCATATTTCAACTGGCATGGGGCAGAAATCTTCTGGACCTAACTGATTCTCATAGTGGCAGCCGGGTTTAGGTGGCATGAGACTAAACACTGGGCACTCTGAAAGAATGGTTTTACTTTTAACCAACCTGTTTCTGTCAATTTTCTCTTACGTGGTAAACCGGTGCAAAATTGTTCGCACGCTTCTTTCGTATCGAAGTTGTTCTCGTTTCCCTGACAGCCGCCAAATGTGAATTGATGGCATCGCATATCTGTTCGGTCAAAATGGTATCTAGTCATTGCCGCTTCACATGGTCCGGCCTCCGGGAATTGACTGCATTTTTTTAGCTTAGCAGTGTAGTCATCACCGAATGCCAATGAAAGGAGAGTACAAAGAACTATCTATAAAGGGAAGATTTTCGTAAAAATTTTATGATTGCTGCTGTACAGGGACATACGCAATTGTACGCGCCTGCCATAGTCGGCTGCAAACACATAAAGTGAAATAACATTGAATTTGATTGTTCAATTTTATATAAAGCTTTGGTTATTGAAGTGCTATATCCGATCAGTAAAAACCCACCTGACAGGTTCTAGTCACAATAACACATTCTAGGACAGCAAATCTTTAATTGGATGACCATTATTAAACTAGTTTTGACAAGTGTCACTTTTAACCATCGTCAATCGCTTTATATCTATATAAAGCCCGATTGTAAAGAATAATAATACGTAAACTTTTAAAATCAAATGATTGGCTGACTGAACCGGAGATTTTTGCAAAAGTCGGAAAGTTTCTTTGCTTGCTTTGCATACGACGACGTAGCCATAAGGTGAGCTGTCTTATTGAGAATTTTATCCTCTAGATTCAATAATAATGAGAACAAATTTCCAACACCATTAAACAAATAAGACTACTAGCATAATCCGGCCGCAAACAGATCGCAACCGCTGCTACCGGCCGTTTCAGTCACAACTTTGAGTTTCAGTTGCAAAGCTGCCAAATCACAAGTGGTCAATTGGCGATAAAGCTCTGCATTGGAGTGTAAATGATCCACAACAGCCTTGATCTTGTTGGTCAGTTGTTGCAGACTCAAGATCTGTTTCTTCAACTCAGTAGTGGTCACTTGTGTTCTCCCGGCCGCAATTGTCACATACTTCAACAGCTCGCTCAATTCGGCGTGCGTCTTTCCAAATCTGGCCATCTCCTTTTGGAAGTGCGAGATTTTGCGGCTCGATTCAGCAATTTGTCTTTGGTGTGTGTTGATTTGGTTGGCAATGATCTGCTTCCGGCTTTGAGCTTCGGCTAATTTCCTTCTGGCCCCGGCCAACCATTGGTTCACCTGGTCTCGGGCTTTCTCCAGCTTTCGCACGCGCTTTTTGGTCTTGCGAATTTTGTCGCAGATCGATCGGAGAATGAACCACTTCCTGCATTTCTTCTTCTGTTTCTTTATGTCGCGATTCAGCGAGTTGATTTGGTTTTGTTTCTGTCGCACATTGGCTTCGTGTTGACCGACTGTTTCCTGAGCCTTCTTCAATTCCTGCTGAGCAGCTTTCAACTGAGCCTCGGAGGCTCTGAGACGAGTCTGAGCAGCCGACCGCTCCGCCGTCGCCTTCTGCACCTTGTCGGCAACCGCTTTTTGCTCTTTTTCGGTTATTTTCTTTGCTTCCTCGAATGCTTGGTAGCTGCCTTGGATAGTGCGCTTCAGTTCTGGTTGGTTCTGTTTTATTTGCTCAATGCTGGGACCGGTGCGGGATAGAACTTTCATGAACTCGGCGAAATCTTTCATGCCTTTCTCGAAGTGACCCTTCACTGATGGGGGAAACTTGTGACTAGCCGGAACTGCTGAAAATTGGACAAAATTACTCTACCTGAATAGTTTTGTTGAGAATTTTGGAAATCGTATGCTTGCTTGTTTGCATTTATATGTACAGGCTGTGCCAAAAAACATCCCAGCAGATTTTTTTACTGTGGCAACCGCAAATCTGAACCGATTTCAATTAATCTTTTTGAATGAAAGATGGATAAATTCCTACAAGATTGGTGAAATTGTTATTAAGTTACGCTGCTTGGTTCCAGAGATATTTTCCCGTCAAAGTCAAAACAGATTTTGCCAACGGACAAGAGCGATTCCGTTGCACTTCATAATGAAACAGATTTCTACTGCTGAGGGCTAATGACAGCTGACTGGTAAAGTAATTGAGGGTGTATCTCACCAGTAAAGCCTCTTTACGCTAGCTAGTCCTCATTATTATGAAGTGCAACGGAATCGCTCGTGTCCATTGGAAAATCTGTTTTGTTTTTTGAGGCTAAATATCTCAGGAACGAAGCAGCGTATGTTAATAAAAATTTCACCAATCTTTCAAGAATTTATCCTTCTTTCATTCAAAAAAGGACTCGTTCAAATCGGTTGAGATTTGCGGTTTCTACATTGTACATAAAAAAATCTGCTGGGTAGTTTTTGCCACACCCTGTATGTATGTATGTATGTATGTATGTATGTATGTATGTATGTATGTATGTATGTATGTATGTATGTATGTATGTATGTATGTATGTATGTATGTATGTATGTATGTATGTATGTATGTATGTATGAAATGGTCAAAACATACTTTTAGGGCACCAATTAGTTCGCGATTTAATCAAAGCTCCAGCGGCGTTTACAGCTGCACTTTGACCGGTTAAAATTTTCTCTTTGGTAGTGAACAACTGTAGATGATCCCTGCAATTCAAGGAATACTGTATTTTTGTTAATTGACAAAGATAAAAGCAATTTTACCCGTCCACCGGTTCATTGCCAGCTACGATGTAAACCTGGGCTGGAGGTCCATTTAGAGTTTCAATTGTAGTGGCAGCGTAAATTTCTGATTTCTGCGATCTTCCATTAGTCAATATCAGCACAGAAACGGGAGCCTGGCGTTTTCTCTGGGAAATCATTGTTTTGGCTGCGTCCATAGCTCTTCCCAAAGGTGTCAACGGTCCCCCAGCTAAAGAAGCTCTCCTAGCATTACATGCAAGACTTCATATTGTATATAATTATCATACATGTAACAATTGACTTACTTCTGACCATCCGAGCGTGCCCCCGGAGACAATTTCCCCTTCCGTTTTCTGGCAAGTAATCTTTTCAGCAAATTTTTACAATTGTTTTAGAATTTCAGACACACAAAATGGCAAAAATCGCTTGTAAAAACGTCGTAGTTTTAGGGGGTTGTACTGAAAACGTTGGGAGAGGGGTGGGGTGCAAAATTTTGCATATTTGAACATCGTAGTTTATGGACAGCCCCTTATTGTAGTTACACTGACTTTCTAAATTTGTAAAATTCCATTCTTATGAAGTATAGCGTCCTTGGCCTGAGTCTTATAGTCTGTGCTTATGCTAAATAGAGGCCTAAGTCTAAGCCAAAACCTAAGCCTAAGTCTAACTGAATTCAGTGGTTGTCGGCAGCGAGATAAAAATATTACACATGCCCCTCTAGAACAAAAAATATAATGTCCAAACTTACACAAAATCAACACTTGTTTCTTCATTTCGCCACTGACTTTCAGCTGATTCAATACCTGCTCGCACTGTGATTTGCCCTTTCCACATTGCAATAACAGATTCTTCTCCTTCTTTACCAAATCCCTGATTTTGGCCGGCAATTCTCTAGGAATCGGGGGTACGTACGGCTTCTGAGGGGTGAGTCCTGATATGTTCAGTGCTGCCACATGTTCCTCACTCAGATCAATCGCTCTAGGAGTTGCATTGGCCTCCAGAGGGCCGATCGGGCTGTCGGGAACCGGTCGAAAGCTGTCCAAATCCAGCTTTTCTAATGTTTGTCTTCGCAGACGTACTTTGTCCGTAGTCTCTGTAGAAAGAAAAAAGACAATTTAATAGAGAATTTGTGAGAACACCAACAGTAAAGTACCATTGACTTTTTCGGCGAAATCATTTTCGAAAATGATCGAAGAAAACGGATGTACACTTTGCTGAGCTTGGTTGAACGCGATGAATCCGACGTTATCTTCGCATGGGCCGATATTTAGTTGACTAGCTATGTCTATGGCCATTTCTCGGCGTTCATTTTTAACTGCCGGCGAGGGTGGGCTGAGATCAAGCACAAAAATGACGTCATGGGGACATTGAGCTGAAAGAAAGAGAGTTTTTTGGCAATCGGCATTGGGATAAAGGCTATAGATGTAACAGGTTATCTACAATAGGGAAAGGGGTTTGAGCCTAAATTCGTCCGGTAGAGTACTAAAAATGCTAAGAAGCAGATATGAACCACTAGTTTACAAGTAATTTTAGCAATTTTCGTGATTGAAGAGTAAAAACTTTCCAAAATTGCGGGGTGTAAAATTTCGAAATTGCCTTGTTGGGCCGCTGTCCAACTAGGGTAAAGAAAATGTAGCAAAATTTGCCTAAAAATACGTTTAAAAGTAAAAGGCATAAAATTAACACAAATTACAAGTTTAAGTAGTTTATGGTTGGCTTGCCTGGTTGGGCTTCTGCCAGACCAGGGCGAGAAAATTTTGAAAATTTAGCCTTCAAAAAAGCATTTAAAGGCACTCCGAGCATAAAATAGACAGTTTTAATACATAATTCATCAGTTTCTCTTACTTTCCACAGACTTTCCCTTCCAACCTCCACCGCAAAGGGGGTACACACACCCTACCCAACACCCCTTGGATACGCCACTGTATGGGCCCCTTCAGTAAAGAACAGCCAAACTTACCAAAACTTGCTCCAGCCAAACTCAAAAGGAGTACTAACAACCGCATCACTGACTCGATTCAAAATAATCATCTCTACATGCAAGTCTGTCTTTTATAATCCGATCAAAACACCGCGTCACAATTTCACACGAATTTGCTCAGCTGCGCGGGGCGTCCGTTGTTGTAAAGTAAACATCACTATTCGCAAAACTGGTGACTAGGCAGGCGAGGCGGCCGCACTGGGCAACCACACGGCCTGTTGCACCGATTTTATCAAAAACAGCCTGTTATTGTTTGTGCCGCCCCGCCATCCGGCAGTCGTCGAAATGATTAGCAAGATTTTCGGTATAAAACACCAGCGCTCTTGGTGCAGAATCATTCAAGCCTTCTTCTGCTACCAGAAATGGGAATTCAAGTCTTTGCTCTAGTGCTGTTTTGTCTGGGCACTGCCCTAGCCGATACCAGTCTTCTACTTCCTCCCGACGAGTTTGGCACTCAACTCCAAACGGCCGACGAGTTTTGTCAACCCCCTCCTCAGTCCCTGATCAACGTCTACGGAGGAATCGCCAACAACATTCCCAAGAATGACGACTCGGAACGAACCCAGATGTCGAAGGTGGACTGGTCCAACTTGTTGTCCCCTGCACCCACCGCCATTGCAATCATGGGCAATCTTCTCCTCGTCACCGCTACAAGAGATGTCAGTTTGGCTGATAAACCTCCGATCGGAGGCTGGAAGTATGTCCGACGGCCAAACTCTCTCAGAGCTTCCCTCCTGCAGACATCGGATGAGGCGTATCGGGCCCTGCTCAATGCCCATGACAACATGGACCGGATCAGACTGCAGACTGGCAATGTGCCAATCTATTTTAAGCAGATCTCGAAATTGATCGCTAAGGTATGTGATTTCTAGCAGAGATCGGATTAGAATTAGGACTGATTTTGGCTTTATAGGGCAAACCGAAAGAAAAGAAGCTTTACTTGCCGTTGACTCTGAGTAGAATCGAAGGTGTGACAGCAACCTGCGCTTATTTGGCTAACAAGACGGCTGAACAATTCAAGGGAGTCAGCTTGCTGGTTGAGGAACTCCTACAGGGTTGTGTGGGAACCAAACAACTGAGGAAAGATGAACTCGAAGAGGTAGGTGAAATAGAGCGATTTTCTCAACCTACTAGGGTTGTGGTTGTCTAGTTGACTTATTTTCTAGCCATTGATCTGTTTCAGGTTCAAATCGACCTCCAAGCCACCAAAGTGGAAGTGGACCGCGTCGAAAAGGATGTATCTCGCTACCAGAAACATGCTGACGCCGCCTCAAAACGAATCAGTGAAGCTTTCGACAAACTTCAAGATGCCATCGACGATGCTCCAAGCGGCTGGGAGCTTCTGGGTGCTTCAATCGCTGATGTGGTCTTAGGCGCCATCAAGGAACCATTCGCCATCTTTGGAATCAAGTCTGGGGGCAGTGAAGGCTCCTCAGGTGGCTCAGGAGGTTCGGGTGGAGGTCGACAAGATGGAGAAGCTGCTGCTGAGATCTTCACCTTCCAGCGATTGGTTCAGGCCGGTCTGTTTGCTCACCAGTTCATCCCTCTGAACATAGTGAAGAAGCTGAAAGCTGGGAAATTGGATTCTGTGAAGACAGAAGCTCTCAAATTGAAAGGCATGCTGCGAAGAGAGAGTGCCACTCTTGGACACCACTTGCATGTGCCGAAGGAACTAGCCGATGCTACCAAAGCTCTCTTCGACCAGGGAGGAGCACTGTTGGGGAAGATCGCTGATGCTAGCAAACTGAGCTTGAACGAAGGAAAAGCCAAGTTCGAATCACTGCAAAAGGAGTCCGCAACATGGGCTGAAGATGTGGGAGCCTTGATGCAGCGCTTGAGTAAAAGTTTGGGCATGAAACAGATGGAGGAAATCAGTCCCGAGTCTGCCAGTCAGATGCAGTCCAACCCCGGTGGTTCACTGAATGCTCAGTTGATGAATTCCTGGAGACACAAGATGGCTGCCCAGGAAGAATTGCTTGCCAGTGCTCAGGAATCTTACGAGTTTGAGCAGAAACGTCTGGACGAAGCCAACAGGAAAGCCGCGAAGTTGCTGGCTGAGCTGACCAAGTTGAATTTGACCGAAGGCAATCTGAAAGAGACGATCAAAATCCTGAAGGAGGCTATCGTTGAGCTGGGCAGACTACAGGTCCAGTGGAGACAACTGGAACGGTTCTTTCTCCAAGTCAGCAGAATCGTCAATGACAAATGGCAGAAACGGATGAGCGAGTTCAGTGAACAGGTAGTACTTTTCTACAGACCTGGATAACCACTATACTGTTCAATGATTGAACATTGTTTAGGTGCGTGTGATGTTGGAAGAGCAGAAGGGGGTTATAAACCCATTCGATTTCGGCACTGACATGGTGTACAAGTCAGCCTTCCGAGCTACCTCCCTCAACTACCGAATCCACCGACTTGCCACCACTTATGTTCGAGTCTCCGACCGCCATTTCCTTCCTCAGCTGGGTTCCATGAGCCGTCTGTTGACCCTGGACCCGGTCAAGGACAAGGGGTCGTTCCGCTCTGAGCAACTGAAACTCAGTGGTAATGTGGAACGGGCCAAGAATGACATCGAACAGCTTATCATGGAGGACAGACGGTTGCTACAGTCGGGCCTGACTGCCTACCGCAACTCTCTGCACGAACAGTTTGAGGCGTTGTGTCCCCCTGACGAGGCTGATGAAAAGGAAATCAAGGAGATCACTGACAAGGCTGTGAAGAAAGGAAACGAACAGGAACCATTTGACTTTAGTGGAGGATTCTAAATTGCTCATTTGCTTGCTTTACAATTTGTGATATTCTGAAATGACGAGTTATTGTATTGGTGTTCTTGTTAATTTTACTCGATGTTTGACTGATCTATCGGCAAACTTTGGGCGAGTAGTTGCTAATAAACCGAGCTGACATCTCCGTCCGTTCGCTGTCTGTCATTCTTTTTTGTCATCACAACAACACGCAACAGTCACCCATGCACTGTACTTTTGGCACTGCCGCCACTACTACTGTAGTCAGTGCTCATAGAGGGGGCACGTAAATTAGTTTCTGTTCCCATCTCTAATGCACTGTACTATTGTTAGTAGCGCTACTGCTACTGTCAGTGCTCTTAGAGAGGGGCACGTAAATATCTCTAGTCTAGAGACATTTTCAGACTTCTCTTCTTGCTAGTACCGTCTTCACTGGCTGCCTCAGCTGAACTTTTAGCACTTTCTGAAATATTTTTAGGAATTTCAGCTACAAATCTCTTCATATAGTTGGTTTTTCGTCTAAAATAACCTTCTCCTAGCTAGAAAATGAATTGATTTGGCAACCGAATTTTCCCTCAGCTGATCTTTGCGGTATACTCTAAATGTTTTTGTCGATCTATTCGAGTCATGTTTGTTTCTCGGTCTTTGCGGTTGCGCTGCCTGCATTGCGTTGTAGGTTGTCTTTTAACATAGGTGGATTTATCGGCTTGGCTCATACATACGCAAAATGACAATTCGGTTAGCTTTATTATACCAGCAATAATAGCCCTATCCTGTTAGCATTGGTTTGTAGTTATGTAAGATTTGTCGAGAGAGGAACAAAGTAACTGATAAACACAGAATACAAGCCTTTTTGCTATATATTGAAATATTTATACTTAGTTTGTATTCTAACCGTCACAAAACTACATAAAGTATACCTTTCAGTATTTACCTTATTGTTGTTTGTCCTGTAACTATAGCAATCGATGAGATCGCATGATTTCGATACATTTTCGACCCTATTTGCTGTTTTCTGTGGCAGCGAAACAGTTTGGTTCATCAAATTCTATTGAAGAAATTTGTTTGCCTAATTTTAGGCTCTTTAAAATTTAGGAGTTTTCCTAACATTTCCTAAATTTCGCATCGATATTTCTATATTTTCTGTGCGATAAACACAAAACTGACACCAAGTAAAAAGAACTCTGGAACAGTAAAAAGAACAGTTTTTCCTGGACAACTCAAAAATTGATTGTCTAGTCAAACCCTAATAGTGGCATGAAGCTCTCAGAAACAATTATTTCTTGGCTTTCTCAGCTTTCAGACAGCAACGCTTTGGTTCTTAAATGTCTGCACCAACACTGAAGAGCTGCTCACTCCGCACACTTGAAGCAGGAGGGCAGATGCCAATTATGGCGCCCCCAAAAGCACGCACGAAAAAGTACATACTGTAGTTGTGCAGTGCTGATATTTAGAAGTTTTACGGCATGCAGCATAGATACTGTAGCTTTGTCAAGTACGAAACGAATATCAGTTTTATGAAGTTCAACCCCACTGAATACTAACAAATAGACTAATATAAATGAGTAAAGATCAGTTAGTTTCAATATTTTCTTTCTCAGGCTGACTAGGACTCTTAGATGGGGTAGCTGAAGACAGGTTGTTTGGGACCGGTTGATCTTTTCCTTCACCAATAGTACTTTTCCTCCTTGTCTCCTCATCTTGAATTCTATGTTTGCGCCAGTTCAACAGCAATGTAACGCCCACAACACAGGCAACTAAGATAAATATGAGCAGTATGATGAGTATAGGCACATAGACAGAGGTGCCAGGGTGGACAGCTTCTGTGTTAGTAGAACGGCTTTCGTTGTCTAGAGTTGAACTTAAAACTACCATTGTAGAAATGGGCCGTGCAGCTGAGATCAGATGTTTTGTAGAAGTGGGTCTTTGTGTAGTTTCTGAGGTTGTAGTTTGCCTCTGAATAGTAGTGGTCATAGCAGTGGTCATACTCATACTAGTGGTGATGGTTGTGGTGGTGGTGCGTGGAATCCAGGCGTTGTCAGTGTTGCAAACATCCCCGGAATCACAGCAGCACACTGTTCTTTCCTTTCTCTTCTCACATCGGTTTTTAATCGTCTTACAGTACTTTCCTGAATCTACTGTTGTTAATTTTAATACCAAACAATTTTTGAATGTGCACTATGTATGTACACAGAAATATCTGTGCGGAAGTACTAAGTTGAGTACATGGCCCATAACTCATACATGTATGTCCTAGTGGGTTTGATTGAGGTGGTTACCCATAAAAATACAGGTTCCTGGTTTTTCTGTAAATAAGCCCATGGGCTAACTAGCTTTACATTTCGGCACTTTTTAACCTTCCACATTGAAACGGGTGTGTGGTGGGCCCGCAGTGTGGTCTAACGCATGGCTACGACGGGCCCGCCCAGACAATCAATCCATCCGTCCAATTGGCAGCAAGTGCCAAATAGTGTACCCCGGGTAACACGATTTGAGGGGTACTCTATTAAGCACTCTCTGGTATACATCATACATATGATGCATATTGGTTTAGTAATCATCCTAGACACATTCAGAAATTGCCATAACAACTAACCTGAATCGCACCCTCTCTTTACCACTTGATCATCTTTGGTCACTGTAACACAGGAGTAGTTGACATTATGTTCACACCTCTCAATTCCAGTGTTGGTGCCGACATACTTCTTGGCAGCACAGCGCGACACCCTGACCTTGGGCCACTTATTGCAACTGTCGTTCGTAGCACAGCAACAAATCAGACTATCTAACCAGATCTGACACCAACTTGTAAGACCATCACACAATTTGCCATCATCACATCCAGCCTTTTTCACTTTGCCTCCTTCAATCACCGAATAGCAGTAGTAGCTTCTCTTCTCCTTGGGACACTTGACGCTTTTATGCTCCTTTGACAGACATTCTTTGACAGTTGGTCTGAAGTGGATCGAGTTACAGTTGTCCTGGTTGTTGCAGCAGCAAGTTATTTTCTGCCAGCTCGCTTGATACGTGCAGTTGCCGCTTCGCAGACTTGAACAGGACAGCCGTTGGTGGTGCAATTCCCCTGTAGGATCAAAACAGCCCATAGAGTGGTAGGAGGGAGGGGTGCGACTGGACCAGGGGTGCCAATCGGTGAAACAAAATAGCTCGTGTATTGTGCAAGTCTCTGAGTGGTTCGGCCAAGCTATGTGACAGCGGTGGACAGGAAAGGTCTGGAAACTGTTGCAGTTGTCTTCTTGGCAGCAGCAGTACTTGCCAGTGGCTGTGGTAGTGCATGAAGTCCCTTGACCAACGCATTTATTGAAATAGTCGCAACCTTGTTTGTGAATGATGCGTCCTATCCATAAGATTAAACAGTGAGAGCGATTTAAACAGTCTTTGGGCACTGCGGTATTGCCTTTTACTTCCAGACAATAGAGAGATTGGGTGGGGGTTATCTGAGCGAAGCTCCAACAAACACACACAAAAGACAAAAATTTTAGACCAGTACCCATTCAATATACACACAATATTGTTAACAAATCATAAACAGCAATTGAGTATGCTAATTTTTTAGCATACTGATATGTTTGGCGTTGAGTGTGTAGTTGCGCCAGCTAGCAAATACACACCACTTGTTGTATAGACAACCGCGATAGGCTACCGTAACCATGTACACGCCAGACATTGTATTGTAGCGCCATGTGATTAGTTTGCCCGCTCGCCCATTGTTCTCTAGAACATTCTCACTCTCTCCGTCTGACTACCTGGCGAGCGGTCGTGTCTTTATTCTCCTGTTTATTTAATTGTCTGTTGGAGGTAAAAGTTGTTCGCGGACCAGCAACTACTACAAAACCCAGCAGACCACAATATATCAACTGGCGACCAACGGTGGCATTCGACGATCGCGGAAGAAAGAAAAAAGAAGATTTTCGACGCCTACTGCCAACCCGGCGGTAGCGAAAAAGAAGAGTTTCTACACCTACCGCCAACCCGGTGGTAGCAACCAACGAAGCTTTTCTACTGCTACTACCAACCCGGTGGTAGCGACGAGGACGATTCCTACAACCTGCTTGGCACAGAACATCGGTTGGTGTTGCCTACACTAACCTACAGGAGGAGGCACAGTCAGTGAGTATCTTCCTACGTGTCTTCTTCTTTCTACGTTCCGGCCGGTGGTGGACAGCCACCGCCTCTTTCTACGACCTGCCTACAGACGTTGCCGCCTACTGCGTTGGCTGTACGTGCTGTAGCGCCGGTCTCTCTTCGAATTTGCGCCGACCTGCCTACACACGGTACCGCCCACTCCTACATTCGCGGCTGTACGTGTGGTAGCGCCGGTCCTCTACGAAATCGCGTCAACCTGCCTACACACGGTACCGCCTACTCCTGCATTGGCTGTACGTGTGTTAGCGCCGGTTTTCTTCATTTCTACAGTGCGCAAACCTGTCTCCACACGTCGGCTGTACGTGTGGTAGTGCCGGTTCTCTTCGAAAACACAACGACAGCTACTGGATTGTGGCTGTCACTTGTCTACATGCCAGCAGCTACAAATCGTCACCGCCGCGATGTCCAACCGCCGGGCACACATCCCGGCACCTCAACCTTATTGGCAGACAGTCGATGACCATCCACCTCTCAGATGGCCACTCTGGGAGCGGCTATTCAATGCGTTTCTCACCGGCCTGGACGCAACCAGGGACAACACAGCGAAATTGACGGACATCGAGAAGAACGATTTTCTTCTCTCGTTTTTGGGGACAGCCGCGCTTCCCCAATTCGCCAGTCACCCTGTGTTCAACGCCGATCCAGATGCCAGTTTCGAGGAGTTCCTGGCAGCCGCCCGGGAGACTTTCTACAGGCCTGTCAACCCGGTACGGGCCCTGTTTGACTTCATGCAGCACTCACAAGGATCTACCGAGTCAGTCACTGAGTACATCCGCGTACTCAGGACCTTGATCCAGCAGTGCACGTTCCCTGTCGATCAGGGGACACGACGCATCGAGGAACGCACCTTAATCGACTATCTGCTAGCAATACAAATGGTGCGCGGCCTACACAGCCGTGCTACACAGGAGAAACTGCTCGCCTTGGACGCAGTGGATTTCGAGAAATTCACTGCACTCGCATTGGCTGATGAGAGCGCCAAAAAGGATGCTGCAAACATGGCGCCCGGGTCATCGCAGATCAGCGCTACCTCACACCACAGGTACAACCGGGGCAAGGGACCTAGCTCCGCGCAGCACACAGGACCCCGACCTACGCCGGTACGCCCCAGTACCTCAGCCAACTGTCAGCCAACCGGCAAGAGAGTCTGCCGGCATTGTGGAGATTCCTCTCACGCAGACAGCAGGGATTCCAGATGCCGCGCCCGAGGCCAAACCTGCAGCAACTGCGGCAAACAGGGACACTTCCAGCGAGTGTGCAGGAGCAACCCGTGCTCCACCTCGCGCCCTGCCGCCAAACCACAGTGCCGCACCACTCACCAGGTGCGCAGCAATCACAAAAAGGGCCGGAAGAGTGTGAAAGCCGTACACACTCAACCACCTTATTGTGAGGTCTACATCGCCTCTACCGACGATGCCCCTGCCAAACCGCTGCGCCTGATGGTCGACACCGGCTCGGATGTCACTGGTATCACTCGGAACGAGTTCCATAAGTACTTTCGAGCGACGAGACTGCAGACGGCCGACCACATCCTCAATTTCGATAAGTCAGAAGTGCCTATTGAGGGGCAATTTCCTGCTCAACTTTCCTTCCATGGACGGACTGCCAACGTGCCTGTGTATGTGTTCGGCAATTCCTGCCACAATACACTCGGCATAGACGCGATGCGTGCTCTGGATCCAGTGCACATCACTATCCAGTCAAACAGCAGCACTGTTTGCGCAGTCACTCAGTCCAGCTCACCAGAGGATGCCAACGACGGTGTCGCCGCTAGCAGCGCGCCACCAGCAGACATCTCTGACGTCACTACCCCTACGCTACCAGCTAGGGATACCGGGACATGGGAGAAAGCAGGATTGCTGCCACCGCTACACAGCTTTCCTAAGCTCAGCGCTGCGCAGAAGTTTTTCGGACGCCGACCTCGTTTGGGCTGGGAAGTCTACCGACAACCCTGCAAAACAGCTCAAAAAGAGGAAGGAGGGGAAGACAAGCAACCGCGGCAAAGACAACAGCAATCAAGCCAAAACACTGCTAGCTCAGGGCAACTGTTCGCTGTTGGGCAGAAGGTGCGCACCAGACGACCTCACACGCCTAAGGGACTCAGCCCCTGGAGCAACAAAGTGCTAACGGTTGTGAAGGTGCTCGGCAAATTCAACTACCTGCTGTCGGACAAGCAGAAGTGGAACGGGCGCAACCTGCAACGCGTTGCCGACCGGCCGGGACCGACTGTCTATGAAGCTGAGGTGACCGCGCCAGAACCAGCTCAGCCGCGACCAGAACGGCGACACCACCCGCAGCGGAATCGTCAACCGCCAGACCGTCTAGGGGACTGGCACTACTACTGACCGACGCTTCCGCTTCAAGAAGAAAGAAGGTGGTTGATATGTTTGGCGTTGAGTGTGTAGTTGCGCCAGCTAGCAAATACACACCACTTGTTGTATAGACAACCGCGATAGGCTACCGTAACCATGTACACGCCAGACATTGTATTGTAGCGCCATGTGATTAGTTTGCCCGCTCGCCCATTGTTCTCTAGAACATTCTCACTCTCTCCGTCTGACTACCTGGCGAGCGGTCGTGTCGATTATTCTCCTGTATTTAATTAATTGTTGGTTGGAGGTAAAAGTTGTTGTTGATCGGCTGCCACAGAAAGCAACAGCTACTACCGAGACCGCAGAGGAAACCAACAACATATCACATACCAAGGTTGTAAGTATGCTGTATGCAAAATTCTGTACTTCCATACCATAAGCTACTACACTACACAACACACACACACAGAAAGGTAGCCTACCGTAAAACTTCTAATAATAGCGCTGCGCTCATACATGTAGTTGGGGGGGAATGGGGGGGTATTTTCCCCCAGGCCCGATTTTCGGAGAAAATTCCCCCCAGCCGGATTCTGGGGGGGGAATTTTTTGAAACCCTATTTTGGGCTTGTAAACCTGCAAACAGGGTTCCAAAAGCCCTGATTAGGGTTTCAGAAACCCAACTTTGGTTCCGGAGCCCTAGTTTGGGTTTCAAAAACCCTAAATAGGGTTCCGGAACCCTGTTTTGGGTTTCAAAAACCCTAAATAGGGTTCCGAAACCCTGTTTTGGGTTACTGAAACCCTAAATAGGGTTCCGGAGCCCTAATTTGGATTACTGAAACCCTAATTTGGGTCTCTGAAACCCTAAATAGGGTTCCGGAACCCTAATTTGGGTTACTGAAACCCTAATTTCGGTCACTGAAACCCTAAATAGGGTTCCGGAACCCTAATCTGGGTTTCTGAAACCCTAAATAGGGTTCCGGAACCCTAATTTGGGTTACTGAAACCCTAATTTCGGTTACCGAAACCCTAAATAGGGTTCTGGAACCCTAATTTGGGTTCCTGAAACCCTAAATAGCATACATGTAACCGGGGGGTCTGGGGGTCTGCCCCCCACCCGACTTAGGCCAGACCCCCCCAGATGGGGACCCCCCCCCCCCCCCCCGAGACGATTTCACCGACCCCCCCCTCCGATTTTTCTGGCAAGTAAATTTTCAAGCAAATTTTTGCAATTTTTTACAATTTCACACACAAAAATTGCCAAAATCGCCTGCAAAACAGCACTTTTTAGCTGTATTTCAGCCCAAATTAGCGATTTTTGGCGATTTTTAGCCCAAAAATTGCGATTTTTTCGATTTTTGAGCGTTTTTTATTGCCCACCCCCCTCCCCCCAACTTGTGGCTCCGCCCCCCCGCCCCCCCGGCCGGCGCCAGACCCCCCCCCCCCAACCCCCCCTCCCCCCATCGGCGGATGACCTGTTACATGTATGCTAAATAGGGTTACTGAAACCCTAATTTGGGTTACTGAAACCCTAAATTGGGTTCCAGAACCCTAATTTGGGTTTCTGGAGGGCCGAAATAGGGTTCCGGAACCCTAATTTGGGTTTCTGAAACCCTAAATAGGGTTCCGGAACCCTAATTTGGGTAACTGAAACCCTAATTTCGGTTACTGAAACCCTAAATAGGGTTCCGGAACCCTAATTTGGGTTAGTGAAACCCTAAATTGGGTTCCAGAACCCTAATTTGGGTTTCTGGAGGGCCGAAATAGGGTTCCGGAACCCTAATTTGGGTTAGTGAAACCCTAAATTGGGTTCCAGAACCCTAATTTGGGTTTCTGGAGGCCCAAAATAGGGTTCCGGAACCCTAATTTACCTTTAAAAATCTCTAAAGAAGGTTCCAGAAATGCATTTTAACTGTATTATTCGAATAAAATGGGTTTTTTTGCACGTTTTAAAGCAAAATTAGCTTTTTTTGCGCATTTTAAATTAAAAATAAGGTTTTTTCCACGTTTTACAGCAAAAATAGGGTTTTAAACGGAATTTTTGCACTTCAGACAGGATTTTTACCCCATTTTTAGTCCTCAAAACCCTGTTTTGAGCCCAAAAAAGGTCGCTGAAACCCACTTTTGGACACCAAAAAAAGGTCGCTGAACCCCCCTTTGGGCATAGCCCTGAAACCCTATTTTGGATCAGAAAAATTCCCCCCCCCCAGCCGAAAACCCAGCTACATGTATGGCTGCGCTATTCTTTTTTCGTGATTGCTTTTGGGAGCGCTATTATTGGAGCGTGCGCGTTTATTGTTTTAATGCTACTTTGGCCCTTTCAAGTTTCCTGATTTCTTTGAAAATACAGGGTATTTTTGTTTTAAACACAAGCAATCTTTATTTGAGTTTTAGTCTGTTTATAGATGTTTTATTAAAAGATAATTTTTTCACTGAATTCAAAAATGAACGGCTGGATAAATCTGACGGTGCTAAATATTGCTAAATATTGATCGGGTAATGAATACTCCGCACGGCGGCACGGGAATTGTTTGTCCTGTTGTCAATGGTTGCATTGCATTTAATAGGTGGTGGTCGTGCTGTTGTGAAATGGGGCTTCTCGCAAATTTCAAATCGGATTTGCTGACACGAACAGAACTCTTAGTCGTCGGTCTGATTGTTATTGTTTGCATTGCCTTTCATCTTTTTATTAGTCAGCCATGTATGCAGGCTGGATATAAAGGATATCGGTAGGTCTTTCATCTTTTTGTCATGAATTCGTTTTCATTCCTTATTCAGTAATGCATTGTTGATGTATCGTTACCTCAGGGCGGCAATGCAGAAATTAACAGAGCAGAGCAGTGAGCAATGCACCACACACCGATTGAAGTCAAGTGTATGTGCAGTTTTTTGAAGAACTCCTCTTAACGAACCGTTCTTTTCTTCAGGAGCTCACCCCTGATCCAAGCACCAATGACCCAAGTGCCGTCTGGGCTCGGTACAGCAGATATGAGGGTCGTAGATGCGACCCTGTCACCCCTCTCAGTCTCTGCACCCCCCTCTCAGACCAAATGATTCGTTTTGTCTGCATATCTGACACACACAACCAACTGGACAAAGTAGATGTACCCCCAGGGGATGTTCTGCTGCACGCAGGGGACTTCAGTATGGCGGGTCGTCGAGCTGAAGTGGTGAAATTCAATGAATTCTTGGGCAAACTGCCTCATACGTATAAAATCGTGATTGCCGGCAACCATGAGTTGTCGTTTGGAGAGTGGCCAAGGAAAATGGATAATAGGCGTGAAGATCCAAGGAGTTGGTTGACCAACTGCATCTATTTGGAGGATTCGCTGACTGAGGTTTGGCCGGGGAGGTGTTTGAAATTTTATCGACTTGTGCCGATCAAATACACATACACAAAAATACACATTATGAGTACTGTTTGTGTATGGTAATGTATATCGGAAATTTCAATGTGTATGTGTATGTGTATACACATTGAAAAAACAATGTGTATTTTTGTGTGTGGTAAATGTGCATGTGTATACACAAACAACAGTATGGCGGACGTATGATACCGTTTTGTAATTCTGGCAATTCATTCAAATTGGGCTTAGTTTCAGGTACTGTTGTTTGGTATTGGATTTTCCGTTTGTGTATGTCTATGTGCATACACATTTACTTTACCTTCAAATGTGTATGGTAATTTGTGTATACACATTCAACAAAACAATGTGTATTTTTGTGTATATTTGTGTATGTGTATTGTACTAAAAATGCAAATTTTTTGGTAGATTTTGAGCCAGAAATGCTAGGAAAATCAAATCTCTTAATGTCTGCTGCTTGAAACCTTGGATAGCTTTGAAATCGAGTTACTTAAGCCATTTGAAGGCTTTATGAGGATATCTACTGTTTATTACAGCAGCAAAAACATAGAAATTTTACGATTCTGTTCGAAATTTTATCGACTTTTGCTGATCAAATACACATACACAAAAATACACATTTTGAGTACTGTTTGTGTATGGTAATGTGTATCGCAATTTTCAATGTGTATGTGTATGGTATGTGTTGGAAAAACAATGTTTATTTTTTGCGTATGGTAAATGTGTATGTGTACTGTATACACAAGCAACAGTAGTTTCAGGTGTTCGGCTACACAGTTTATGGAACACCGTGGAAGCCAGAATATATGGACTGGGCGTTTAACCTTCCCCGGGGTCAGGCTCTGCTAGACAAGTATAACCAAATCCCGGCCGGCACTGACATTCTTGTAACCCACGCTCCCCCTCTGGGTCACGGGGATCGCTCCCGCTTTGGACAACTAACCGGCTGTGTGGAGCTGTTGAACTCTGTTGAGAAGCGGATCAAGCCTAAATACCACATCTTTGGCCACATTCACGAAAGCTATGGTTGTACAACTAACGGAGAAACGGTCTTCATTAACTGTGCCATATGCACTGTTCGTTATAAGCCCACTAATCTTCCTGTAATATTTGATTTGCCTGTTCTCAATGATGGCAAGCGACCAAAAGTCTAGTTTAGGGTATCAATGTTGTTTGTTGTGCCGTGGGGTGAAAAATTTAAGTTCAGTTCAGTTCTGTATGGATGCGCCCCGGCCTGAATGGCATGCTTAATAATTGCTCTATTTTAACATGCGTTCAGTATTTTTTAGCACAATGTGAAATCGTGAGACCACCTTACTCTGGCCTTATACGGAGGTTTTATACGTACATACGTGGATACATAGAAGGTACCAACCAATCAGAGCTCCCATTCCCAGATCAATATAAGCATGATAGGAAAAAATGAATGTACTGAAAATAAGTACAATGTCGGAAAATTTATTCATCCCTGTTTGTACTTTTGGGTGTACCGACAGTTGCGTATCCACGGGTGTAGGGTGGGTACGACCATAACACCAAATTTGGCAATCTAAAAAACAAAAAGGCAAACTGCTGTAAGAAAATTTGCATACAGCCATTATTGATGGAGCCTGTCAGCGACTGTTTCATACCTGTTTTTGTGATTTATATCTATTTAAAACGTGTATTTCTGTACAGAAAAGACTCAAAATGGCGCTAGAAAGCGTTAGGAATAATGAAAAACAGGGTAGGATACTCAGAACTTGAGCTAGAGATTTTTGCCGAGGTTTTTTCGGGAAAATATCCATCCCTGACTTGAGGGTATTCTAAGGCTTTTTGAGAATATCTACTCTCTATTAGTGCAGCAAAAACATCTAAATCCTCGAATTTTGTTGCTGACTTTATCGAATTTTGCTAATCAAATACACATTTTGCGTACTGTTTGTGTATGCTAATAATATGTATCAGAATTTTCAATGTGCATTGAAAAACAACGTGCATTTTTGTGTATGGTAAATGTGTATGTGTATACACAAACAACAGTAGTACACACCAGGGCTGTTTGTTTTCCGGAAAAAAACTCAAGCCGGTTTTTTTCCGGTTTTTTTCCTGTTTTTTTCCGGTTTTTTTCCAAAAGTTATTTTCCGATATGACAGAAAAAAATTTTTAACAATCGGTTTTTATTGCAGAATTCAACGAAATAGCGTGAGTCTTATTACAAAATGCACTAATTTCATGCTTTAGAGTAGTAATTTGATTATAAAACACCAAAAATACAATAATAAAAGTTGCCTGAAAATGGTACCAATATTTTTTGCGAAAAACAGCTAAGTTATGCCATGGAAATGCTTGTAAGGCTTCTATTAACGTAAATTCAAAGCATTGGAAGCGAATTTAACCAGTTATTGTGCCTATTTCCTTTAAAAACTTACTTGAGTTTTTTTCCGCATTTTAGTTTTTTTCCGAGCCCCTAGGAAAAAAACCGGTTTTTTTCCGGAAAAAAACGAAAAAAACCGAGGAAAAAAACCGACCCAACAGCCCTGGTACACACCCACAATAAAATCTCTTCTTATTGGTACTTTCGTCTTTTCTGTCCAGCTTAGTTTGCCTGGGGAGATGGCTATCATTTTTAGCAGCCTATACATATTGTATATTGCTAGCAGAAACCAGCTCCAAACAAGTCACAACCAGCATCATTGGCAGTTTCGGTGACAACTTGCAACTTTCGCTGCAACGCAACCAAATTGCAAGTGGTCAATGATCTGTAAATCTCTCCATTTGAGTGCAAATGATCCACCACAGCCTTGATCTTAGTGGTTAGTTGCTCCAATGACAGAATTTGTTGCTTCAATTCATCGTGTGTGGTCTCAGTTCTCCCAGCTGCGATCGTTATGTACTTCAGCAGTTGGTTCAACTTTGCATTGGCCTCTCCAAATTTCTTCATCACATTCTGCAAGTTGTCTATGCGCCGTTGTTGTTCAGAGATTTCCGTTCTGTGGCCATTGGCCTCTTTGGTCAGGGTGGCATGGTGCTTCTTGACCTGGTTCAGCTTCGTTCTAGCCTCCTTCAACCACTGGTTCACTTGGTCTCTGGCCCTTTCAAGCGCCCTAACCTTCTTTTTGGTGTTGCGAATCCAGTCGCAGATACCTTTGAACGGGCCCCACTTTCTGCACTTTCTTTTCTGCTTACGAATCTTCTCATTCAATTCGTTGATCTGATTCTGTTTCTGTCTGACATTGGCTTCATGTTGTCTAACCGTTTCTAGCGCTTTCTTTAATTCCTTTTGAGCAGCTTTCAGCTTCTTCTCGGCTTCTCTAAGCTTCTCCTGAGCTTTGGAACGCTCCGATGTGGCTGTTTGAATCTGTTGACTAGCTTTCTGCTGCTCCTTTTCAGTCTCCAGTTTAGCTAACTCAAATGCCCGGTAGCTTTTCTGAATGGCTGCCTTTAGATCTGGCTGGCTCTGCTTGATTTCTGCAATGCTCGGCCCGGTACGAGACAGCACTCGCATGAAATCGGAAAAGTGCTTCATTCCTCGCTCGAAGTGGCCTTTGACTGAGGGTGGAAATTTGTGAGACGCCGGAATGGCTGAAATTTTTTACGAAAGTATTTTATTGATTTAAAATTTAAAATAGAATTAGTAGAGTGGTTAGTAGATAAAAGATGACTAGCAGCTGGATCTGATGTCACTGTTTGTTTGTAGAGGCAGTTTTCTTAGCACTGATTGATTTAGAGCAAGTACTGCATGATACGTCTCTTGTTACGGGCTCAGTATGTCAAAGAAACGCAGGTATTTACCCCAAGTTTGCTTAAAACTGAATGGCTGAAATTGATTGGGTCGGTCTTGGAAAATTAAATTAAATAACCGAATTCCGTCAATAGTAAAGTAGAAATTTTACTACTAGTTTACTAGTTTCTGGTGAATTCCAGCCAAAATCTTGATCAATTTTGTAATAAAAGATGTGTGATTCCACTTTTGTTTGTCAAATTTCACATTTTTTGTCTCTAAAGTTCTGGACAATTTCGTCCTTTGATCAAATTTAGCAACTATTTGTACCGAATTACGAACTATTAAGTAGTAAAACTGTTAATTTCTGCTAATTTCACACTCAGCACGGCTTTTAAATGTTTAATTAAAGGCTATTGTTCAAAATTTTCTCGCCCTCGTTGGGCAGTGGACCAATCAGGCCTCTTCAAAATGTTAATACCAATACAAAAGATACTGTGTGCACCAATGGAATGTACCTGTTCACTAAAATGCAATTTTTAGCCCAGCTATGCAAGTATTTGGTATTGGGTATTAGGATATGAGGGGTCTCAGGTATTGGGTATTGGGTTTTCACGTATTGTTCGCACTCTACTCACTACGGCTGAACTACTGGCTGAAAAAGCTAATTTACAGTCAATTTTAGCCATTTTTCTGTTTTGTGTTGTAAGAATGAATGACAAACAATTGATTGCCATAAAATTCCGATCAGTTGGGGGCAAAGGTCCGTTTACTTTATTAGAAAGCAGAGCACTCACGTTTTGGACACCAATTAGTCCTCGATTTGACCAAAGCTGCCGCCGCTTTTACCGCTGCCCCAGAACCGGTTAAAATGTTCCGTTTGTTGGTCGTACAAATATCCAAATCTTCACTGAAAATATTGACTGAAAGAATATTTAGCAGAGAGAGCATTTTTCAACCTGTCTATCTGTTGCTGTCCGGCAACGATGTAAACCTTTGCTGAGGGTCCGTTTCGAGTTTGAATTGCATCGGCTGCGTAGGTTTCATTGTCCATTAGAAACTTTGTACATGCATCTCCGTCAGTAAATATCAATACAGAAACAGGAGCCTGGCGTTTTCGTTCTGAAATCATCTGTTTCGTGGCTTCCAGTGCTTTTCCAAGCGAGGTTGACGGGGCTAAAGCTGAAATGAAAAAGGCAAAAGTAAAATTACAGTTTCAGTTTGCTCAAGAAAGTTTTGCCTTCATCGTAATAAGCGTCTGGGTCGTCTTCTGTATCGTATTCATCTTCCATCTTCTCAAGGTAGTCGACTATCTCTGTTTTACTTTCTTCTGTAGGCTTTGCAACTCTAGATAGCGTAGCTGAAATAAAGGAAAGACATTGTTTTCTTAAGTGATCGTAATAGACAGACGCATACGATATACAGGATCCGCCAAAAAAACAACCCCGCAGATTTTTCTCTGCAGCAACCGCAAATCTCAACTGATTTGCATGAATCCTTTTGAAATGAAAGATAAATAAATTCTCAAAAGATAGGTGACATTTTTCTTAATGCACTCTGCTTAGATCTTGAGATATGCGCCCTCAAAGACAAAACAGTGATTTTGGCAATGAACAAAAGGGATTTTTTTCATTTCGTTGCACTTCATAACAAAACGGATTCCTACTACTGCTGATGGCTACTGGAGGCTTTATTGGAGAAACACACGCTCGGTTTGCTTCACCAGTAAACTCTCGTTAGCCCTAAGCAGTAGGAATCTGTTTTATTGTCAAGTTGAACGGAATCGCTTTTGTTCTTTGCCAAAATCTGCTTCGACTTTGAGGACAAATAACTCAAGAACTAAGCCGAGTGTCTTAACAAAAAGTTCGCCGATCTTTCAAGACTTTATCACTCTGTCATTCAAAAAAAGGAGTCATTCAAGGACTGAGATTTGTGGTTACTGAAGTATAAAAAGGCTTTTTAGTCACTCTTGTTCACTGCAAAAATTTAAAATCTCTTATTTGACTTTGAGGCCAAATAACTCAGGAGCTAAGCAGTGCATCTTGTTGACGATTTTACCAGTCTTTCAAGAATTTATTTGTCTTTCATTTAACAAAAGAGTCATGCAAATCGGTTTAAATTTGCGGCGCTGCAGTAAAAAAACCTGCGGGCTTGTTTTTTGACGGACCCTGTAGAAATTGGTTGTCAAATAATTTTCGAACACTGAAAAATAAATAAATCTTGGAACTTCGATACCAGGTAGCAAAAAACAAACTGTCAACTTGATTTTCTCTTTCCTATCCAGTTTTTAAAAGTCTAAAAATTCGAACCACAAAAATTACTGATCACTCTACGTAGTACAGAAATGAATCATTTTCAAACCTACCGTTAGCTTGTTTGGCATAGTCTTCATGAAAAATTATATCAGAGAAGGGATAAATTTTCTGAACAGCTTTGTTAAAGGCCACGAGGCCTAAGTTATCTTCGCAGGGGTCCGTATTTAGCTGACTGGCTATCTCTAAACTCATTTCCCTTCGTTCCCTTCGCAGTGCTTCTGATGAGGGACTCAAATCCAGTAAGAACACTACATCGTGTGGACATTGGGCTAAAATTACAGCATTTACTCCACAAACAATATGTCCGTATAATTGTCATAGACAAAACTCTACCGAAACTTCCCGAAAGTATTGCAAACAAGCTCAGTATCGCGATGGAAAACATAGTTGAAAATGAGAGATAATTCTTGCCTGGTTGCGCTTTTGTACAAACCGCCACTCATCAGTTCGTGCGAACGTGTTTTCTTACTACGCGCCGCCCCCGTTGTAAAGTGGCGAGTTTTTCGGCAAATTGTTGACAAGTCAAAGTACACAGGTTACACTATGTACTGCACGCAAACAACTACTAAAATGAATTTCCGTTCAGTTTTAGAGACAATTCCGATGCGTCTGTCCTGTCCTATTTGATGTGCTGCCTATGTTGAGGAAACACTCAAACCTGAAACACAGCTGATAATATGGTATTCTTCTGTCGCTCGCACCCTGTTTGTGTCTCATAACCCCTATCTGCTGCAATTCGTTACTTCGAAAAAAGTGCGCGCTGTGATTAAGACTGTTGTGCTGTGTAAGTCTGATGCTTGAGCAGTTTCTTATGAAGTTTGATTACAGATTGAATCTTACGTAGTTCTCAGCGAAAGCGTAAAGCTGAGTATTGTGGCTTAAAATCGACTGTCTCTGTTGTTAGTGACATTGAGTTCACTGTTCTTATAGCAAAATGCAGACGTCGTTACTTTTACCAACTTCTTCACTATCTCTGTCATCTAGAATCATACTCTTCTTCGATAAAACCTGCAAAATCATTTTACAGTTTGCAATTAAATTTCAAAGACAAAAGGAAACAAGAATTCAGACGGTGTCAGAGGTCAGGAAAAGCAGAGACCAACTGCTTCAGACAAGCCCCTACAGTCCTGCGCTGGGCAAATCTTGCACAGCTCGCAGGGGACCCAACCTGGCCACCAGAGACCAGGCCCTCCTGCCTGAACCCTAAACAGGAGCAACGGCCAACACTTCGCTTCTTTGGAGCCAGCACCACCTGGCCGACAGACACCAACTCTCGATCGTTTTTGAACGACGCCCACAATTTTGAAACAGTAACTGAACGGGTTTTCGATCTACGAAACAAAACTAAACAGGCATGCGACTTGGCATTATCATATAAATTTCTTTTGTTGAAATTTTTTCATTTGTGCCCTTGGTGGAGCTACAGTATCTGGAAATGGTCCATTGGAAGTGGCGTTTGCATACCTCCATTATGCATACAGTCGAAACGACTGCATTTACCTATTTTCCGGTACATTGCCTTTGACAGAAAAGGCGAAAAAAAACGATCCCATGAATAAGGTGCGGCGCTGTTTCTAAGTTTCCTAATTGCAATATTTTCTGCTTTTACGAATGCGTTTGAGATGGTGCGTCGTTGGTATCTCCCGATCAAAGTGGCCCATTGTTTAGGCGGTCTGTACTAAAGTGGTCCAAATACAATTTCAGACTGTTTCGGCTTCTGCAATGCTGTGAAGTGAAACAGAGCCTTCTTTCAGCACATGACCTGACGTAGAAGACCGAAGATTCGGATAAACTTATAAGAGCACAACCACTTTTAATGTGCAAACGCGTTCTTTGTTGATTTCACAACAGTAACTCTTGCTGCTTGCTTGTATGCTTGAATCCGCCGGGCCACGAGCCGTGAACAACTCTATAGGGAAAAAGATTTTACTAAGCAAAGACCCAATTAGCACTGTTTAACTTACCTGTGACGAAGACAGTTCCAACCAAGCCTCTCCTCAACTCAAACGCTTTCGAAACCGTGCCATATCTCTATTCAGGGTCTAAATTAGTGCGAAACCGCATTTTATTCAATAACATACTATGCATTACCAAGAAAGACCGTCTGTCTAGGCAATATTGTATTCTTTATTTACCGATCAAAAACGTCCCTATTTACCGGTCTCTATTTACCGTATAGTGCTGTTTATAGTACCCGGGTACTATATATGGCACCTACGAAATCTGCTCTATAACAAACTAGCAATAGTATGTGAAGTTCTTTGCTAAAGTTACCGATTTGATGTAAAAAAAGGTTATGTACATACATCAGAACCTCTATGATTGCATTATCTACTGTTTTTCTTCACACAAACAAGGTTTTCCCTCCAAAACTACTGTATTTTTCGCACGTTTGTATTTATAACAGCTCATTTCAGAATAAAACTCTGTCTCCATTTATAGTACCCCGGGTACTATAAATAGGGGGTACTATATAAACAGCACTATGCGGTACCTGTCAAGCTTTAATGTAAATGATACCCGGTACACACTCGTCTCCTCCACCCTCGAAATAGGTATTTTTAACGTGAAAAGCTAAGATTAAACCTAGGCCTAAAGCTAAAACCTAAGTTGGGTCGGCTCGGCGGGTGGGAATGGGCTTCTTTCAATGTAAATGGGGGTACTGAACGCACATGTAACTTGTACAATGCTATTTCTATATGAAACACAATACACTTTCTATAAAGTTCCAAACGATGTTGTGCACAAAAACTTTGCTGGTTTCAAATCCTATTGTAAATCTCATGTTTTTTTTAACATTTACAGTCTCAGTTGTCTCAGTTGGTAACAGGGCAGTAGTTTTTTGACTGTTTTGTATTGTACATTTGTTCTTTATTTGAGTCTCCACCCCTCGTTTGAACCATGCTGTTGGTGTGGGTTGAGAGAATAAAGCTGAAGTTGATGTAATCTTTATCACGCATTAGCGCTGGTACCGTAAATTTGCGCTTTATGTCGATTCGATATTACCGGAATTTTTGCTGTTCCGACGTTTTTTACTGTTTGCTAAGACCTCTGGCGACCGGTAAATAAATCTAACGGGGCCGGGTAAATTTTATTCGATTTCTGGTAAATTAATCTGTCCGGGTAAATATTGGGTAAATATTGATCCGGAGATACACAGGCCACACCGTTTGAGATTGGTTGGCATGAGTATCCATTGCGCAGATTATTGTTTCTAGCGTAGATAATTTTTGGCAAATTTTTCGATTCAAACGGTCTGAAGTCCGAGGGTTTGGAAGAAGATTGTTATGCTTAAGTTTATGCTTAATCGATAGCAAATTGTCACATCTATCCAGGCGTCCTTGCGCACGCATATTTGTTAATTGGTTTGACTGATTGATAAGATTCATTTAGTATGTGGATGTCGAACTTGCGGATTTTAATTCTTTATATTTTTTGAATTTGGTTCTCAAGGAACTTTGAAAGTGAATGCGCAGAAATATGCGTCTAAGGTAGGTCTACTCAAACGGTAATATTGGTAGCTATCTTGAAATAGTTGAGCTAGAAACGTTCTTTTCACATTTTTTGTAGTAAGATCGCCGTTTAGAGCGGGCTTAAGTCCTTGGGTTTGGACCCCAATCTTTCTAATTGCGCTATTTTGTAGCTAGCGAATCACTTGCGCGCTAAGGTATGTCTCTGTGCATGGATTTTATAGCAAGTTTTCTGTGTATTTCCGGGTGAAATCTGCCGATAGAGGATGTAGTAAGCGTATATGAGGAGAGCGCGTAATCAGAGGTAGCATGCAATAGCTAGTTATTAATGTATTGATATGGAAAATAATCTTAACGTCAAATGCAGTTGCCTAATGACAAATTCGGTCATATTTCTTAAAGATGTAGAATCTGGGTGCTCTCCGATTTACAATACCTGATTAAGACCGAAAACGCATAATATGAGGTAGAACTTGATGTAGCAAGCAGTAATTAGTTGTTGGTGTGTAGAATAATAATCAGGAGATCGAAAGCAGTCATTTGATGCCATATTTGATTGTGTTTGTCGCAAATTTACTATCGGAGTAATCATATCAGTTTTGTTAGCCCGCGTGAAAAAAATTATCGGATAGCAAAAATTAATTCATCCATCTTTCCAAATGTCTTCAAACAATATCGGGCGCTGTAATTTCGTATTGCCTCGGAAAAACCGTCAATGTCGTATGCAGTGTAAGCCCGGTCGCAAGTTCTGCGGCGAGCACGCCATTTTTGAGCCGGAAAATCGGTCCAAATCTGTTGGTTCTCGGCGAATCGTCTGTCCGTTCGATCCGAAACACACCGTACTGGAATCGGAACTGGAAGCACATCTGAAAAGTCGGTGCAACTCACGACTGCAGAGCGCTTCTTACCTAAAAGAAAACGCCAATGTCAGTCCGAAACTAGAAGAAGACCATTTGGCTCCAAATTTGGAGCGCATTCCTGCTCTGGCGGCTAAGTTGAATGAAATAATAGAAAAGTATGACTTTCTAATAGATTGGCAACCAGGACAAGCCAAATTTTCGGCTGTTGAAGAGGAATTAGCAAAGTTTGAGCTGGGTCAGAAGCGCCTAAAGCATCTAACCCAACAGTCTGCCATTTTGGGGCATTTGGAAACTAAACTGGACCCTTCTAAGCAGGTCTGCTTTGTTGAATTGGGAGCTGGCAAAGCTCAGTTGAGTTATTGGCTTCAAAAGAGTTGCAACACTAAGTCCAACTGCTTTTTGTTGGTCGATCGATCGGGAACACGAAATAAATTTGAGAATAAAGCTAAGCAGGTGAGTACGGCTTTTTCTCTTGGAACCAGCCAGACATTGGACAAAACGGCCCCCCAGGCTTTGACCTACCACTGAATAAGCCGACTCTACCCCCTCTTCGGGTTTTTTCCCTCCGCTCCGTCTTTTCTGGCAGTAGCTTTTTCAGCAACTAAAAATTCCTGTATCACAGCGCTTTTTATTGAACTCTTTTCGAGCCCAAACTAGCAATTTTTATCACTTTATTTGTAAAATATTTAGATTTTTTCCAATTTTAGGCAGCAATTGTGCTTGAAATCACTACTTTTCCTTGCAAAGTAAACTTTGCGGCCCGAATGGTGCTCAGGATTCAGGGCTGTTTGTTTTCCGGAAAAAAACTCAAGCCGGTTTTTTCCCGGTTTTTTTCCTGTTTTTTCCGGTTTTTTTCCAAAGGTTATTTTCCGAGATGACAGAAAAAATTTTTTAACAATCGCTTTTTATTGCAGAATTCAACGAAATAGCGTGAGTCTTATTACAAAATGCACTAATTTCATCTTTTAGAGTAGTAATTTGATTTTAAAACACCAAAAATACAATAATAAAAGTTGTCTGAAAATGGCACCGGTATTTTTTGCGAAAAACAGCTAAGTTATGCCATGGAAATGCTTGTAAGGGTTCTATTAACCTAAATTTGAAGTATTTGCAGCGAATTTAACCAGTTATTTGGCATATTTCCTTTAAAAACTTGCTTGAGTTTTTTCCGCATTTTAGTTTTTTTCCGAGCCCCTCGGAAAAAAAACGGTTTTTTTTCGAAAAAAAAACGAGGATAAAAACCGACCCAACAGCCCTGTTAGGATTACACAATGATTCCAGATGGAAATTTCCGTTACTTAAAACCTTGAAAAGGCAAACGTTTTTCTGATAAATGCGTAGTGCAAGATTGAGAGCACCTGTTTCAGCCTACAAGAATGCGGTGATCCTTGTAGGAGTACGTTACACTCTCTGCAACCAATTTATTACAATTTCTGGACAGAATCCACCATGAGTTATTGTTGCCAGGTACTATTTAAGAAAGTACCAAATCTATCACGTAGTACAGGTTCTTCAAAACACCCAATCAGGTATCAGAGACAAAATTCACAAAATACAGGTACAGACAGTACAGGTCAAATAAAGGAAATACTGCCAACTTAAAAGAATCGCTCAGACAGAATCCCAAAAACTGACAGCTAGTCTATCTTTATAAATAGTGAGTGAATTAGTCAAAGACACTGATGACAGCACGACAAAGATTAATTTAGTAAGTGCGAAGCTTGTGGTCATGTTTCGGTATGCCAAGACAGCGTTGGTCTAACCATGCTTAGTACTTAGTCAAGTTTCAGACCACCTTAGTAAGCAAGCTCACATCCTTACCGCCCACCAATAGTATTCCTAGGGCGGCTTACACTAACAGTTGGGATAACTTGATTTTGTTTTCTGAACCAGAACTGCAGATAGGCCCGTCTGAATACACTGCTGCATACCAGAAGCAACACAGGGTTGCTGCTAGTGAACACATACAGAGACATACCGATGGTCAATCCACCGAGACCATCCCAAAATTGACCATACAACCACATGCTCAGGTACTGACTCTGCGCGTAGGCATATGAACAACACAACAACATGCCCATCAGTGCCAGACGAAATTCTGCTCGCTCCTCATTGCTCTTCTCAACCTGGGTTTGGCTGTTCTTGCACAACTGAAAAATAAATTACCATATCTTGCAAAGAGGGTAACAGTGTTTTTTACCTTCACCACACTGGTTACATAAATAACCAAAAGCAAGGGAGAAATCATGAAGCATTCAATTACGATGGCGCCTGTCCAGAAAATGTAACCCACCTGGAAGTAAACGTATTGTAGAGTTCAGAATGAAACAGCTTTCTATTTTTAACCAGGTTTGGTTTCTCCATGAGCGAAACGCAACTTGTACCTTAGGATCATCAAACGCTACTTCCAAGCTTATGTTGTTTCTCAAATAGCTTCTACAGCAGGAATGGAGCATGGGTAGAGGGAAGGGCAATACACTCAGCCACTGCAACGTCATTCCCACTCCCAACACCTTTTTCGACCACATCTACAATTGAAAGTACATAGCACGTGCACTTGCGCTGAGTGATTTTCTGCAGAACTGATTTGTAGCCGACCGGCCACATGACTGCTGTGAATCGGTTGAGAGACAGCAGCAATAGACCAAACGCTTGACTGTAGTACCAACCCCATAGATTCATTTGACTGGCTGTTTGAAAGGCCTGCAAACGATTCTTCTACAATAAACGGCTCCGAGATTGGTAGGAGGGGGTTGTCTGCTCGGTTGGGGTCCAGGGGAGGTCCAAAATCTAGAAGCCCGTTTTTAGCACGTTCTATCTAAAATAAGGCTGAAAATTGCAACTTATAAGCAGCCAAATTGCACCAAAACACTTAAAAGAACCAAAAAATGACAAAATGTTTTCTGAAACACTTACGTACATAACGTACATGCAGTGCAATGAATATGCAGTTTGAATAACCGCAGGAACAGAGCTAGCTAAATCCAATTATCAAAGGGCATTTTAGGCTAAAAATTAAAGATTTCTCAGGCAGTTTGTAAGTGTATGGCCTGAAAATCGTTTCTGGCACATGTTATTCAATAAGAAGGCTAAAAATCGCCATTCTAAGTTGTCAAATCCCAAAAAAATGACAGAAACGGGTCTCAAGGATTGAGGTCAGTTGACCTTTCCACTTAGAGTAAGTGCGTATTTAAGAGAAGGGGTTGTACACTTCCTAGCCCACTCACTGCAAGCAAACACATGCCACCTTTGTTTTGATGATTTCCGCCGACTGAGGGATGTAGTGCCAAGCCAACATCAGTCCGTTTCGAAAGAACAACCGATACAGTGATGCAATGATGTCGGCACACCCTAGCGATATGCAAATGTGAAAGAAACTCGTGTTCAGCTTCGTTTTTTGGAACCAAATCAGCACTATGAGCACAGTTAAGTAGAAAAGTATGCTCAACAGAAGGCAGATGCTGAGTAGCCAATTAAAGCGACACACTCCATCGCAATTTGCCATGTCTGCATCAGCTCACTGAGCAAACAAGTTGATTCTTGTTAGAAGCACGAAAAGTACATGGTGACTGAACTGAGAGTCACTGTCTGAACTGGGCCAGTTGAGTTCAGTGGCGTATCCAGGGGGGGGTGTAGGGTGTGTACACCCCCCTTTGCGGTGGAGGTAGGAAGAAAAAGTCTATCAAAAATATAAGAAACTCATGAATTATGTACTAAAACTGTCTATTTTGTGCTCAGAATGCCTTCTAAATGTGTTTTTGAAGGCCAAATTTTCAAAATTTTCTCGCCCTGGTCGGGCAGAAGCCCAACCAGGCCATTATAAACTACTAAAACTTGTAATTTCTGTTAATTTTAAGCTCAGAATGCGTTTTAAACGCGTTTTTGAAGGCTAATTTTGCTAAATTTTCTTACCCTGGTTGGGAAGCGGCCCAACCAGGCACTTTCAAAATTTTACACCCCCCCTTTCCAAAATCCTGGATACGCCACTGGTTGAGTTTCTCCGCGCCAGACCTTCTATTCCTGGGTGTGAATAGGGAAAGGCACAAGCTGACTAGAGAACGACTCTTAATTAATTGGGGCGATTCACTGGGTGCAAATTGCCGGGCATAATGATAGGAAGAGCAGCACAGACAGGTGTATTTAACCTATTTTAGAATAGTTCGTTAGGCACCAACCAACACTTAATCCACTTTCAACTCTAATTATTTCTGTAATTGCACAGTCACTAGATAATCGTGGCTAATTCCTGCCATACAAAGAACTTTCCGTAGCTTACGCAGTACAGTACAGGGGTTTTTCCAATCCCCAAAAATCGTGGCCGACCTGGTGGGAGGGGGTTTTCCTCAGGTGGGGGGTCGAGGGGGGTTTCGCCCAGAGAGGGTCCCAAATTTCAAAAAGCTCCAAAACGCCTGAAAATGCGTTTTTAGCACGTTTTTTTCGTAAGGACGCTAAAAATCGCTATTTTAATCTGCCAAATAGCGTTTTCGAGCTAAAAACAAGCAAAAAATGACAAAAAGGCTTCCAAAACCACCGATTTCTCTTAAATATCAGCAGTGGAAACGCCAAATTCGGTTTTCAAAGGCTTTTCAAGCGAATTTTAGGCTAAGAATTAGTCATTTCTGAGCCAGTTTGTTAGTACTGGGAGCCGCTACTAGTACTTGTATTTTTGGGTCGGGGGCGGGCCCTAAACCTGTCTCGGGGGGTGAGGGGGTTGGCCTTTCCAGCAGGGGGTAACCCCCAAACCCCCCTAGTACATGTATGTTTACCCCAGTGATGTGTATGAGCGTCCTTTGCACATGTCTGGTGTAGGTAGGTAGAGCACTCCCATTGTGTTAACGTCGCTAACTAGTAGGTTGCTTGTAGTACAGTCAGGCACTTAACGCTGTTTATGTACCAGTACCATATATGGTGCCACTAGCCTAGGTACCAATACCATATATGATGTCAGTACCAAAAACACCTTAAGTGCCAGACTGTAATATGTAACAAGTGCTACTTTTGATATTTGCAGAGCGACCCTACCCTAGACACCCGTCGAATCCGCTGTTCTATTGAACATTTGGACCTGTCCCGAGTACCTGAACTCCAATCCCTATGTGGCGTGGCTTTGTGCAAGCACTTATGCGGTTGTGCTACGGACCTAGCCTTGCGTTGCATTTCAAATGGCCAGCAAAATGGTGTTCGTTTGTTAGTCTGCGCTCTGGCCCCTTGTTGCCATCACAAACTAGAGTGCTCTCAATATGTGGCACTAAAGTTTCTCGAAACAGAAGGCATCTCTAGAACCGATTTTAATCTATTGCGACATCTTTCTACCTGGGCGGTGTGTGGAATGCGTGTGGGCGAGAAAACTCATTCGTTAGATCAGTGTGAATTGTCTGTCGAGGAGAAAGAAAAGTTGGGAAGAAAAGCTAAAATTGTGATAGAACTTGGACGAGCTGACTTTTTGAAAAGTTTAGGATTTGACGTCAAGTTGTTTTCTTACACTTCCGAGCAAGTGACGCCCGAGAATTTGTTGTTGTTAGCTTGGGTGCCCAGCTCGGCCGAGGTATAAAGCAATTATTATCGGATCTGCGGAAAAAATTGACCTTGAACCGTTTATGATCCAAAAATTTTGGTTCTTCGACCATTTTCAATACGAGATGAACAAAATCAAATAAAAACAAAGGTTATAGTGCCAGTTATTAGATTATTGTGCTGATTAGAGTCTAGTATAACTCAGGTTCTGTAGTTCTGACAAGAATACAAGACCAATTTAGGGTCACGTCCAGCTGGAAATCTACTTTCGTCAGCAAACTCGGTCGGTCCAGGGCTACTTGGAACTATTCCTGCTTGTGCCAACTCCGACCAGTGTTCTTTTAGCTCTTCTATTGTGGGAATGTAAAATTGTTCTTCCGATAGTAAAGCTTTCGTCTGTAACATACAGTATACTTAGTAAAACGAATCCAAGGTGCAAAGTGCAACCAAAAACCTTACGTCAGGTTGGTACCTGATACCCGAATAATACTTGCTCAGCTGGGCAAAATCATATTTCAGTCAACTGGTACATTCGGTATCACTAGAAAATTTTTGGTCATAGCTAAGAGGTCATTGATAGCTTTACAGTTGTGTTACTAGGAAACCGGATAGTGTAGGAAATTATCGGTGGACTTTAAGTAATACTCGAACTTCTAGTTTATTGGTGAAAAAACAGCTTCCTAAGGCCAATCATGGATCGAACAGTTAAGATGTTTATTGTCCGGTCCCAATCAGTATTGAGCATTGGGGGCACAAAACCAGTTCGCACTCTACTACATTATGGATTAGAGTAAAAACACCTAATATATTTTGGCCAGGTGGCTAGAAAATGGTCAAAAGTCTGCAATGCTGTTCGACAGCAAAGTTTATGTAAGAAGACTTACAATTGCGCAAGTAGAACTGTGCTTTCTCTTCACGTACACAGCAACATGGTACTTGAGTTGACCCTGCAGATGACATACACCAACCACTGAGCCATAGCTCACTTTTTCATTCTGTTCCTCCAAGGCTGGTTTCAGTATTACGAAAGTGTAGCGTTCAATCTGAGAATGTCAGCCTTAATAAGTCAATCAAAATAAAACAAAGTGTTAGGTTGGGTGTTTACGCCAAAAAACTTGTGAAAATAGGTCCCATCATATAAAAAATTGCAATTTTACTATGTTGAACTAAAACTTTTCCAACGCGTAGCACATGCATGTATAATTGATTGTGTATACTACACAAATACTTTCTTACCAAAGCTTTTTTGTTGCGAGAACTGAAGCCATTCTGTTTGACGTTGGTTACTAAAACACACGCATTTAGAAATATTGATAAAAAACGAATAACAACAATGATATAATGTACTGTCTGTGAACTGTAGTTTAGTTCCAAATGCATCTTCAAACATTGCTCCTTCTGAACTGATCGATCGCTCTGGATCTGCTCCTCCTGAACTGCTTAACCGCTCCAGATCTGCTTTTTCTGAATGGATTGATTGGTCCAGATCTGCTCCTTCTGAACTGATTGATCGCTCTGGATCTTCTCCTTCTAAATGGATCGATCGCTCGGGATCTGCTCCTTCTGAACTGATCGATCGCTCTGGAATGGCTCCTTTTGATTGGATCGATCGCTCCAGATCTGCTTCTTCTGAACTGATCCATCCCTCCAGATCTATGGGTAAAAATTGAGCTAGGGTAGTAGTCTGCCAAAGTGACAAACAATCGGCAAATTGGTCTGGCTGGTGGAAACACTAAAATTTAATAGGCATATGCAAGTTTGGTAGATGCAGAACAGACTTGCCTTACATAACCAGTTTAGATAGCTGCAGATATGCTGCTTGAACAAGTCTCCATCTCTCTGTATCATTTTTCTGTTCAGTTCTACAGTACCAGTTATGGTTTCTCGGTCGAAATACTTGCTCTAAATGGAGTAACAGTATAGTAAATAGCATGCTACACACACGATTAGTGGACTGCTTTTTTCAGTAAACAAGAAAATCAAAGTACATCTTGTTGTCAAAGAAAAATCCAAATAAGTTTGGGCAACTTTTTCCAGTTATACTGACAAACAGTCGAATATAAATAAATAGTTTTGCAACAGTTGTATGTATTACCAAGAAAGTGTGAAGCGTTTTCACATCCTCAGACAACATGACAAATTGGTTTAGAGCTCCTTTGAGAATTCTAAGTGAGTAGGGCATGCACATTTCAGCCGTTTTCACAGTTGAACACATGTAAGCCGCAGCAACCAAACCGCTTTTGCTGCTATTCCAGGAATCGCAACACACTGCTATGTGACCTGAAGCAAGCTTGGTTGTTTGGACAGAATACAAACATGTACTACACAGATGAAGAAAAGTAACGCGGCAACAAATACAGTTTACGCCGTTTAAGGTACCGGTACCTAGGGCAGTGGTACCATATTATGGTGGTACCCCCACGTTCGGCCTACCTTCGCATTGATACTGGTACCATATGGTACCACTCTGTTCATATTTCGCACCATATATGGTACCGGCACCATATATCATACCGTTTGTACCGGTACCGGACCGGTACCATATGGTACCACTTTGTTCAGATTTCGTACCATATATGGTATGGTACCCCAAAGCCGGTACCGTATATGGTACCACCACAGTCACCGTACTTTCGTACCATACAGTATGTGGTAGTTGTACCGTATGTGGTACCGTGACCATATATGGTACCGGCACCCATGGTCATGAGTAGGGGTACCATGTATGGTGCCGGTACCATATATGGTACCACTACCCTATGTACCGGTACCAAACCATATATAGTGTCGGTACGATAAACGGCGTTAAGTGCCTCACTGAAATACGCCCACACAAAAGGAGGATGACCACAATTTTTAGCCCTTTAGCTTTCTGTGTTCACTGTTCCAAAATACAAAAATCCAAAGTACAGTGTTGGCCAGAAAGACCGCCAGGTTTTCCAACTAATTTCAAATGGCCGCCTTTCCATCAATTTTCAACCCAATGAAAGGATTTTAGCAAGATTACTATTATTTGTTTCAAGTTTGTTTTGGCTCAGGGCTAACTTCTGTAACCTGAAATGAACTGATCCAAATACTCAGACGTCAAATTTGAACATAAATATCTCACAAACCCTTTATCTGATCTATCCCAAATTTTGCTGGTCAACCAATATTTATGTGGAATTAGAACCTGAAGAGGTCAGCTTTCTAGCACTGCCGGCTAAAATCTGGTGGATTTTTACTTTTAGGGAATGCGAAAATTTGGCTATCTCAAAATTGGCCTTTTTATGGCCAACACTGTATATAGTGTGCTTTGACAAAGAAAACAATAACAGAAAAGCCGAAAGCTAATAAATTACTGTTATCAGTTCGAGCCTGATGCATGACTCCAATGACATCTGCCAGCCTCTTATAGACTGTTCCGTAAAGAATAGCCGATTCCTGGTCAGAAGCGCAAAAGATTATCACGTTTTCTGCTAGTTGAGGTCTGGTGGCCAATGCATTTTGCAAAGAGGCTACGCAATCAAGCTGTACGCATAAAATCAGGTGGGCAATCTAAAACTACACACGGTACTGCGTTCAATATCGGGAAGCTACTGCTGTACAATACAGGTGGTATAAGGTCTTCCTTCCGCCAAGGTCTAAGCTAAAACGAAAGCTAAGAAGAGTCTAAGCTAAAACGTCAACAGTATAAAAAGTCGTTTAAAGCATTGACTTTGGACTCAAATACACATATACAGCTAAAAAAATAAAAAATTCGACCAATTGCTTGGGGGCCGCCCATAAACTTCGACGTTCAGAGAGGGGGTGGGGGTGGTTGCTTGAACATCAGAAAACGTCGCAGGGGTGGGGGTTGGTATCAAAAACGTTTTTAGGTCGACGTTTTTAGGGCCTAAGAATATTTTGTTCGCAGCTTTATACTACAAGGAAAACTCAACTCAGTTCAAGTTTCCAACTGCCAAAATGGTAGTTCACAGTCAAAAAGTTTCTTTTTCATAGCTTCTACAGTACTATATAAATTTTATTGTACATTTTTCAATGTCGGACACAGTACTAAAGTTTAGTCGGGGGGAGTATCTGCCAAAAAACGTCGTAGTTTTTAAGGGGGTTGTGCTGAAAACGTCGAAAAACGTCGGGAGGGGGGTGGGTGGGGTGCAAAATTTTGAATTTTTGAACGTTGTAGTTTATGGACGGCCCCTTATCAGAAAAATCTTCTAGGCCTTGCTGGTTTGGAGACTGTAGACTCCACTATGAATACACACAGTACGGTCCCTGAACGTCACTTAATATGAACAACTAGTACATTGCTTAAAGTACCTGTTCATTCTGTCGTAGGTTAGCTAATCGATCAATGATATCTGGTCTTGACATCTCCATTAAATACCCAAACCACAGTCCAGTCAGAAATTCAACAGGTGTAAGCGGCTCCTTCTGAAAAAAAACAAGCTAAAATTGCCTGTAAAACAGAGATTTTTAGCTGTACAATTATTTCAATGCCAACAGACAGACAAGGGGCTTTCTAGCCCGAACCAGACATGGGCAAAGGGGGGCTGAGGGGGGGTTGGCCCCCCATCAGCCGGCCGCTACCCCCATCAGGAATTTTTGGGAAGAATTTTGTATAGAAAATTATGATAAAAATATGCCTGGAATAGGCGTAAATGAGCTCAGAATAGCTAATTTTAACTTATTTTAATGAAAAATAAGCCAAAAAACCCTGATTTTCGCAAAAAATCGGACTTTTTGGCTTACCACCCCCTCAGCCCCCCCATCAGGCGCTCCTACCCCCCCTCAGCCCCCCTCAGGAATTGAAAATTCTACCCCCCATCAGCCGAAATGCTAGCCCATGTCTGGCCCGAACTATTGTTTTAGCGATTTTATGTCTATATTTTTATTTACCGAATAAGATCTAGAGAAAAGTGATTGCTCAAAAGGCAGATACATACATACAATGTAGGTATACTTACATACTTCAGCAACAAACGTCGTATTCAAGTCCGTGGTGCTGTGGTCAGCTGTAATTTGGTGTTCTACTTCCTGAAATCTGGCAGGTCATTTCGATCACCCAACTCAGTAGCATCCTTGCCATTAATCCGTTCCTTACATGTAGTTGGGGGAATAAGGGGTATATACCCCAGGCCCGATTTTCGGAGAAAACCTCCCCAGCCGGATCCTAGGGTGGATTTTTTAATGAAACCCTATTTTGGGCAGTGGCGTATCCAGGATTTCGGAAGGGGTGTAAAATTTTGAAAGTGCCTGGTTGGGCAGTGGCCCAAACAGGGTAAGAAAATTTAGCAAAATTTGCATTCAAAAACACGTTTAAAACACATTCCAGTTTCAAAATTAACAGAAATTACAAGTTTTAGTAGTTTAAAGTGGCCTGATTGGGCTTCTGCCCGACCAGGATGAGAAAATTTTGAAAATTTAGCCTTCAAAAACTCATTTAAAAGGCATTCTGAGGACAAAATAGACAGTTTTGGTACATAATTCATTAGTTTCGCTTATTTTTGACAGACTTTCTCTTAATGCTATAGTGCTGAAAGCCTATTTTGGATCAGAAAAATCCTACGCCCAGCGGAAAGCCCAGCTATAGTACTTGTATTGTCCTTTTCAGTCACCCCAGTCACCCTTTTCAGTCTGGTCGCCCCAAACGTGACAACGTGAATTCGAAAATAAAGTTTGCGTTCGCGTAAGAAAGAAGACTGTACGAACAGATGGGACAGAACATTAAGGGTAGAACAAACAGCTTTTTGTGCTACACTTCATACTGTATACAGAAGAACTGGCGATTGCGAACGGGCAGTGGAAGAAGGGTTACACTACCATTAATTGGTCCACTTGTTCGTGAACTTCCTCCAATACGATTCCGACGTCTGCACTGGATTGATCAGAGATTCGGTCATTATTTTGGTTCATCTAAAACAGGTTCATAATTTCATAGTTCATGGTACCAGTCAGGGATGGATATTTTTCCGAAAAAAACCTCGGCCTCCTGTTTTTATTCAGTTTTTTCCGGTTTTTTTCCAAATCGCGGAAAAAACTCGTGCTCAAGTTCTGAGTATCCTAGTCTGGTTTTATTATTCCTAACGCTTTCCAGCGCCTTCCTGAGTCTTTTCAGAACAGAAATACCCGTCTTACATAGATATAAATCACGAAACAGGCATGAAACAGTCCCTGACAGGCTCCATCAATAAACTCCATATGCAAATTTTTGCACAACAGTTTGCCTTTTTGTTTTAGATTGCCAAATTTGGTATTTTCTATTGTTTTTCCAACAGTTTTGAGTAACTGTAGCCTATTATACATATCAAAAGTCTATTTATTAACTGAAAAATGACATAAATTAGCTATTTTAGCTTGAGTTTTTTCGCGATTTATGTTTTTTTCCGACCCTTAGGAAAATAACCGGTTTTTTTTTCGGAAAAAAAACACTGGAAAAAACACACCTCACATCCCTGGTACCAGTAACATAGGGCCGTCCATACACAATAATTGTAAGCCTACATACACCCTTCTCCATTTTCCTAGCACAAGCCGCTAAAATCTGCAATGTTCCCCTGACCAAACTTGTTGTCAGACATCTTAAACGGTAGAATTAAATACATGCAGTACTACTGTTGAAGTTTACGAAAAACAAACGTTTTGACACCGAACAACATCTACCATTTTGCAATTGGAAACATCAGCTGCGTAGAATTTTCTCCCTGTATAGTTTGTCATGGCTTCCCAACGTAAAATTTTTTTTCAAAAGTTGCACCTACTGTACTACCACAACAAGTTTAATCGGGGGGAGCCAAAAATATTGTGTTTTAGGGGGTTCTCCTGGAATCGTCATAGGTAAGTACAAAAGGTCATAGGTGCAAAAGTACTTACCGAACTGTAAATATGGAGAGCGTGAGCTTTAAGCTGCATAACGAGTGCGTCAAATGGCAAGCTGAGGTTGCAGTGCGCAGCAGCTGATTGGACCGATCGTTTAATCATGGCGAAATCAGTAAGCGGCTTGTGTAAGGTGAAAACCATATCATACGCCGCTTGGCTCATAGCGCTCTCCTGCAAATACAGTATAGATAAAAAAAATGTCCCATCGCTTTTTCGGCCTTCACTCAAACGTTTCGTTCTCAGTCACTTCTTTACCGATTTGGCTCAAATTTTCAGCAAAAATTAAGAACTTGGTTGGCTAAATGTTCTGCAAGTGTGGTGCCAAAATTCCGACTCATACTGGTTTTATGACCCGAAAACTAGGAATGAGGGTGGTCCACGCAAATTTATTTTTTTTCGGTAATACAAGGAGTACAGTCCTGAAACTTGCAGGAATGATTGGTGTTGCTATTGGGCATAACATACTAAGCGGGCAGCCCTGTAGTTCAAAGGGCACTAAAATGGGGGAATTTCAAAAACATGAGTGAAAATCCCATTGTTAAGAAATATGCACCTTCTAGAATCAAAGCACTGAATCTGTTGTTAATCAACATAGATTGTAGCAGGAAGTTCGACAAATTAATGAACCTGATATTTAAGCTCTGTTCCACACCATAGTAACCATCCCTGCAGTGTTTTTTGAAAATTGAAAATCTTTAGAATCGTCATTTTGCCGGTTTTACGAAGAAAAGTCATATTTCGTCATGTTTTTGAAATTCCCCCATTTTAGTACCCTTTGAGCTACAGGGCTGCCCGCTCAGTATGTTATGCCCAATAGCAACACCAATCATTCCTGCAAGTTTCAGGCCTGTACTCCTTGTATTACCAAAAAAAATTAAATTTGCGTGGACCACCCTCAATCCTAGTTTTCGGGTCATAAAACCAGTATGAGTCGGCATTTTGGCACCACACTTGCAGAATATTTAGCCAACCATGTTGTTAATTTTTGCTGAAAATTTGAGCCAAATCGGTAAAGAAGTGACTGAGAACGAAACGTTTGAGTGAAGGCCGAAAAAGCAATGGGACATTTTTTTATCTATACTGTATTACAATACATAAAGGCAAAACTTGTAAATGCCTCTTCGAAACGTTAATTAAATAAGAAAATCGGCTACTTACTAATTTGGAATCGGCACCGGGACCGGAGATAGAAGTCTCCATTGTGTTAAACCTCTTAAAAACAGTGGCTCCTCCTCGTTCGCGCAATGCTACCCATACGCTGCGCATTTGTCCAGTTGCCTGCAAGTCTGAGTAAGTGTAACGCACTCTATGTAAATATTTTGTTAAACGACTTTGGAAAGTTTGAAATTTGCACGCCTTTGTGGTGCTCCCGTATGTACTGTCGCGTCGAAACGCCAAATTTGGTTAGATTAGCAGGAGGGCATTGGAGTGTTTTGCCTAGTGTAGCTACTGTAATGCTTGACTGACTGACTTTACTCCCATTTAGCTCTACACCAGCAAACACCAGCACACGAGCAGGAAAATATAAGCCTCCGTAAAACAGGCGGTCGAAGAACATTACATACAATTACAATTACATACAATTACTTGGCCTTACAATAGCACAACCGGAGAAGAATTTTGGCAAACAAAATGATGGAATTCGTTCGATCTTAAATATTTACGAAATGAACAGAAGGTAGAATGAACAGCAGCAGTGGGGAGAGCATTCCATAGAACAGTGGTCACATACAAAAAGGTGGAGCCTGTGGTGACAGTACGTGCTGTCAAAGACACCTGGCAAGGATGTCTAGTCCTAGCAGAAACCCGACCTACAGGTGGAGACAACCAGCCAACAGGCAGGAATCGCATTTGGTTGTAGTATCGGTAGTACAATTCCAAACGCCGGATTACCGCGTACTTCCAGACTGGTAGCCAATCATGGCCGGTTTTGGTTCGGACTTGGTCCAGCAGATCAGGGTACGAGAGTTGGTAGTTGTTGCAGTACGACTGACAGAAAAACCGTTGCACTCTCTCTACTTTCATTTGAGTGGCCCTATTTCTAGGATACCAGGCCTCTATTCCGTACAACAATTGAGGCAGCACACAAGAACGGTACACCCTATCAAGCACATAACTGGGCGTTCCACTGCTGAATTGGCGGCACAAGGCTCCGATAGCCTGTTTGGCCCGTTGCGCCGCGAATTTTGCATGTGGAACAAAGCTAAGTTTGTAGTCTATCAGTACTCCTAGATACTTGGCCTCTGTACACACAGGTATCGAAGCACCATTAACAGACAGATCTCCAGACAAGCGCTGCATAGTGGGATGGTAGCTAAAGGTAACTAACTTGCACTTGCTGGGATTGAGAGCCAGACCCAGACTGCCAATGATGGCAGCCATTCTGTCCACGTCAGATTGAAAGTTGAGTTCCTGCTGCAGACAGCTAACTGGCTTGACAAGCGCCAGGTCATCCGCGAACATCAACAGCGTGCAGTGATCAGAGTAATTGATGGAAGACAACTCGTTCACGTAAGCCGCAAATAGGAGTGGGCTGAGAGATGCACCCTGCGGCACCCCTGATGTTGCAGCAATTTCCTCTGAGAAGTGACCATCAACACGCACTCGGAATTTGCGGCTATCAAGATAGGAGGCCAGCCAACGCAGCAAGGCATTCGGGACAGAAAATCTCTGCTGAAGTTTGGCTAACAGTTGATCATGTGGGCACACGTCAAACGCCTTGCTGAGGTCAAAAAAGACAGCTGCAACCTTCTTCCATTTGTCCACACCAGACGCGACAGTGTGCACCAAATTAATGATGCAGTCTGATGTAGATCGAGTGGGGCGAAACCCATACTGGGCATCAGCAAGTTCTAGATACGGTTCCAGAAGTCTCTTTACATGACGTTCCATAATTTTTGAAATTATGGACAACAGAGAAATGGGGCGGAAGTGAGCAGGTTGCTTCGGAGGGTGCACTTTTGGAATAGCAACAATGGTAGCAGTACGCCACAGCTCTGGAACCCGTCCTTCGGCTAGCGACCGGTTGAATAGGATTGCCAAAGGAGCAGCAATCACACTAGCAACGTTTTTGAGAAAGGCCGCAGGAACATTGTCTGGCCCAGTGGATTTAGCTGGAGATAAGCTAAGCAACTCACGCTCGATAAACTCGAAGCTGCAGTGAAAGTCAGGGTGCAAGGGTTCTGTTTCAAATACAGGCAAGGTTGTGGCAGAGGTAAACACGGATTGAAACTGCTGAGCAAGAAGATTTGCCTTTTCAACTTGGTCTGTAACTGTTGAACCATTTGAGGTGGTAAGTGAGCAGTTCGAGTCAGAGCCACTACGGAAAGACCGCACAGTTCGCCAGAAATTCGCTATTCCTGGTCCACAGTTCGAAAAGGCATCAAAGAGATGCTGCTTTTTCGCTCGCTTAATTGCGTACTTGGCCTGCTTGCGTTTTCTCTTAAAGGCTTTCAAGTCTTCAGGTAGGTTGGTTTGCAGACAGCGAGCACGAGCGGCCTCTTGTTCTTTAACAAGAGCGATTACCTCTGGCGTCACACCCAGTTTTGGGACCTTTTTGGACTTGGTCTTGACTGGGACAAATTGATCGATAGCAGACAGGAATTTGTGATGAAGAGCAGACCAGGCTGAATCGACATTAGAGGCATCGGTAACAGCGCCAAATAAATTCGACTCAGCTAAGGCACGACGCAGCTGTCTCCAGTCAGTCTGATCCCACAGGTGCACCTTTCTTCTGCGGACTCGGCGTCTGGGCCTGAGGACTCGAACAGAACACCACATAAGCTGGTGGTGCTTTTCGACGCTGTCTTTTTGGCCCCAATCGATAACAGATACCTTGCTGCCAGCGTACATAAGGTCAATGCAACGCTCGCGGTGTGTAGGGCCAGTGGGCAGCAAGCGCAATTTGTAAACGTCACACAGGGGCCGCAGAAAGCCCGCCTCTCTCGCAACAGTTGGGTCGAGATTGAAATCACCGCACAAAACAGTTCTGGCAACATCATTGCCCAGAGAAGCAATGTAATCAAGTAGCGAATCGCAAAAGTCACCAGGCAAGTGTTTGTTGGGTGAACGGTAAGCAGAAATCAGAGTGAGAAAGCCATCAGATGTGCGAATTTTGATAGCAATCAGTTCTAACTCAGGAGCTGATGGAAGGCGCAAAGGGACTGGGTCGAAATCAGTTCTAACAAGAACGGCTACTCCACCACCGTTGCAGGTTCGGTCATTCCGAAAGAGAGAGTACCCATCAATCCTTAGCAAATTGTTCGGAATGGATGGGCCCAGTTTTGACTCTTGAATCAAGAAGACATCGAATTTCCAGGTAGCAATACGAGCACGGACGTCTTCTAGTAGGGACCGGCACGCGAAAATTCAAAATGCCCCTAGGCGAAATTGGGCTTCAGAATTGAAAAGAGCACACTTTATACAGTCTAACAAAACAAACCGGAACGGAATTGGCCGGATATTAAGCCAGTTATGACCGTTTAACTGCGTCACCCAGCGTGCCACCCTTTCTTCCTAGAAAGTTGACCGCAACGTGCATACCGATATGACGGATGTACTTTATCAGACTGTCACTCGTAAACCCCTGCGCCGATTTTGATGGGACCGGTGTCATTCTAATCGCAATGCGATTTTCTTTTACATTTTTTATATACCAAGACTGTAGGACTGCGTCTACCACATATACCGAACAAACACCGAACCAGGTGTAGCTGCGGGGGGCGGAAATCAGGAACCGATCGCAAACAGAAATTAATGTTTTTAATGACCATTGTTAATTATAAATTAACAAGTTTTATCGATAAATATAGATAATCGATTATTTTTTGGCAATATTCCAAAATTTCAAAATCGTCCAAAACGGTCATGTTATATATCATTTGAAAGCCCTTCGCCTGGCGAGTCTAGTGATCACTACATCAGCATAGGGAACGCCCCGGGGGGCCTGTTTTGCCAAATATAAAAGTACCCCTAGGGGAGACATCAGTATACGCACGCTCTGGGCATCCATGGGCCAGAAAAATCCGGAGGGGGGTATGGGGGTCTGGAGACCTCGGGGGGGGCCGGCGAGGAGGGTATGGTGCATGTATGTATGGACGGCCGAGGCGGGTATTGGCCGGCGAGGGGGTAAACCCCCCTTACCCCCCGGCCCATGTATGCTGGAGGGCCTGTTTTCCAAATATAAAAATACCCCTAGGGGACGCATCAGTATAGGGCCCGCTCCGGAAGGCCTGTTTTAATAACATAAAAGTACCCCTAGGGGACGCATCGGTATAGGGCACGCTCCCTAAGCCTTAGCCTAAGCCTGTACAGGGCACGCTCCTAAGGGCCTGTTTTCCAAATATAAAAATACCCCAAGGCGTACGCATCAGTATAGGGCACGTTGTGGAGTCGTATAGTGATAAGAAAGTTAATTAATTAATATATAGTCCATTTGTGACCTTCCCTGTTCCCCCCCAGCTACACCTAAGCCTAAACACCTTGGTAGCTCGAACAACTAGAACTGAATAGTAGAGTGTGAACTGGTATTCCTGTGTTTTCCAGGTACATTTGCACATGTCACAGCGGGGCTGGGGTTCTGCTCCCCTCCCACTGACTTGGGACAACCCCCCCCCCCCAGATAGGGGAGTACCCCACCAAAACGATCTTTTCCACTCTCCCTCTCCGATGTTTCTGGCTCAATTGTTTTTTACAGTTTCAGACACTAAAATTGTTTGTAAAACAGCGCTTTTTAGCTGCAAGTGGTACCCGAGGCATAATCAGTCTTTTTATACGATTTGTAGCACAAAATTGCTGTTTTTGAGCGTTTTTAGCACTCCACACTCCGAATTTGGGCTCAGACACCCCAACCCTTCCCTTCCGCCTTCCCTCCAAACATACATGGGCCGGGGGTGAGGGGGGTTTGTACTTTGGTGAGAAATTCCGACTTTCGTTCGTTACTGGACTACCTTCTGTGCCTGTTTGCGTTGGAACATGCAACTCAAATTTGGGCAAAACATATCTATCATACTTATGAATAAATGCTGAAAAATTTGAAGAAATTCCACTGACATATGAATGAAAACGAATTATATGAAGTTAACTCGAATAAGCGATTACAGGTTTTTTCCGCTTTTGTACCATATTTATTGACTACACACGTTAAGCCTGAGCAAGATTCACCTTATAATGATTAGCAGAGACGCAAAACTACTGAAGGAATGTAAAGAAGCAAAATTAAAACCATTGGCTTTGGGCTGCTCAGGATCCCCAATATGTTCGTATTCGATACCCCCTAATTTTAACGACCTCATCAACTTTAACCCAATTTCCGGGATCTTTGGCGGACCTAGGAGACCAATGCTCAGTCATTTGAGTAAGAGCAACACCCAAACTAAAATTTAAGCGGGCGCACCTTTTTTATTTGTTCTTTGTTTAAGAGCAAACTTTCGTTTTCTGAAAAAATACCAATTCCGCCTATGCTTAACCATGTAAAATTTTAATCTGATTTCCGGGATCTTTGGCTGCATCGATGCCGAAAAAAAATGGCTCAAACGAAAGATGATCAATGCCTCTTTATTACCGTCGGGCGCACCTTTTGAGATCATAAACTTTTTTTTACACTGACGCTGTTTTTCCGCTTATTTTAGCCAAAAACAACCGCAGCTTAGCGTATACCAAGGCGATTTGGGTGAATAGTTATGTTAAAATAATCAAAACAAATAACCATAAAAAAAGAACGCGCTTTTCTAGCCGCATTTTTTAAAAAAAGATGATTTTGACCGCCGCGACACCAATGTGGTGAAAACGCGCGAAGAAAATTAGGCACGCGGTACGGCGCAAAAATGGCCGCCGTTGCCGGTCCCTACTTCTAGCTTCCCCAGTAAACTGTTCACATTAGCTGAGGCAATGGTAAGATTCATAACTGGCAGAAAACAGAAAGCTTCAAAATTTTACTACTAAACATAAGCAACAGTTGACATTGCGACCACTGTTTATGAGTTAGGGATCAAAGTTGGCCGGACTCCTCCAAATTAGCCAGCCATCCTTGGTTGAGCATATTATTTTGATCAATTGTTTTCATTCGCAACCACATCTTAGCCATCTTCCGACGCAAAGCAGAAGAGCAGATGAGCAAGAGGTAAGGATTGAGTCCAGAGAACAGGTCACTACAGATTCCAGTCACAAAAATTCTATAGGTCGTGAGATCGAGGCCAAACAAGGTCCACAGCAACTTTGTTAACACCAACGCTGCTGATGCGACCATGAGAGCAAGTGTTATGCTAAAACCACACAGCGCCAACTTTAGGGCTGCCATAGATGAGTTCATTCCGCCATGGATGAAATTCTATAATTAGCTTGTTCGAAATGATGGATTTAATTATGTATAAGTAACCTCCTCTTTGTGGCATAACGCTCTGTACAGTACTGCTATATAGAGAGCCAGTGTTAGTGGTAGTAGAGTGACATGAAGGATAGCAGTGCCAACTATCTTATTGAAGTAAACACCAGACCAGGTGTACCATAGGTAAATTTGGTTTCTCGTATTGTTAGGGTCTACATCGTGTACCTGAAACATTCGTCTGTCTGTCTGTCTGTCTGTCTGTCTGTCTGTCTGTCTGTCTGTCTGTCTGTCTGTCTGTCTGTCTGTCTGTCTGTCTGTCTGTCTGTCTGTCTGTCTGTCTGTCTGTCTGTCTGTCTGTCTGTCTGTCTGTCTGTCTGTCTGTCTGTCTGTCTGTCTGTCTGTCTGTCTGTCTGTCTGTCTGTCTGTCTGTCTGTCTGTGTTTGTTTGTTTGTTTGTTTGTTTGTTTGTTTGTTTGTTTGTTTTACCTCAAAGGACGCAACTGCATGCGCAGAAGCATACAATGCACCAATAACCCAAGTGAACACTATCCAAAACCTTACAGTGGCTGAGTGCCAAATCTAAAGCAAATGTGAACTCTTTCTCTGCTAAACAGCTAATGCTAATCAGTAAATGTTACCCACCAAATCGTGTTCTAAAGTTCTGTAGAAAACAGTGAACCGGTTTAGCGCTATAAGAAGACAGCTAAACATCTGAACCAACTGAGTGAGCGCTTCAGACACAGCATAACCCCAGCTAGCCCAATAGCCTGCCTTTATGAAAAAGTCTGTGTACCAACCAAACATATAGGCTGCATGGTGTATAAAAAGGTCCACTAGCATGCGGATAACATCTGCCACGCCTGTAAATTCTAGATGCAAAATATTTTCATGATTTTATTTCTTATTATACTGTACGTATACAGTATGGGCCAATCAAACTGTCCATCTGCTTTTCGAATTTTACTTAAACGATTTGTTCTCGGTAATTTCTTTATCGATATTTGGCTGAAGTTTTCATGATAAATTAACAATATATTAACTGGGTAGATAGATACTGTGGAAGTTTGGCGCCAAAATTCTTACTCGCTCAGGTTTTACGAGCCGAAAACTGAAAATCAGAGTGCTCCACGAAAATTCTAATTTTTTTCCTTAATTTAAAGAATAGGGGCCTGAAACTTGCAGGAATGATTGGTATTGCAATTGGCCATAACATACTGACTGGGCTGGGCATCCCTATAGCTCTATAGCTAAAATTGGAGATTTTCAGAATACATGACAAAGTGTGTTTTCTTCGTAAAACCGCTGAAATGACGATTTTCTGAAGATGATTTTCGATTTCCCAAACACACTGTGGAAGGTTGCTATCAGGGATGTGAGGTGGGAAAAAAACACCGGAAAAAAACTGTTTTTTTCCGGAAAAAAACCGGTTTTTTTCCTAAGGGTCGGAAAAAAACATAAATCGCGGAAAAAAACTCAAGCTAAAAATAGCTAATTTACGTCATTTTTCGTTAAAAAAATGGACTTTTGCTATGTATAATAGGCCATACTGACTCAAAACTGTTAGAAAAACAACAAAAAAGACCAAATTTGGCATGAAAAATCAAAAATGCAAACTGCTGTAAGAAAATTTGCATATAGCGTTATTCATGGAACCTGTCAGGCACTGTTTCATGCCTGTTTCGTGATTTATATCAATGTAACACGTGTATTTCTGGTCTAACAAGACTGAGGAAGGCGCTAGAAAGCGTTAGGAATCATAAAACCAGCCTAGGATACTCAGAACTTGGGCTGGAGTTTTTTTCCGCGATTTAGGAAAAAAACCGGAAAAAAACCGGAAAAAAACTGGAAAAAAACAGGCCGAGGTTTTTTTCGGAAAAATATACAACCCTGGTTGCTATAATGTGGAAAAAAATTTAAATACAAAGTTTTTCGAACTTGCTGCTACAATCTGTCTTGATTAGCAAGGGATTCAATGCATTGATTGTAGGAAGTGCGCATTTCTTAACTATGGGATTTTGATCATTTCTTTGAATTTTAGAGCCGTTTCAGTGTGCCCCTGCCCAGTAAATGTGTCATGTCCAATGTCCATACCAATCATTCCTGCAAGTTTTAGACCCCTACTTGCTTGAATTAACGAAAAATTCATGTTTCCGTGCACCACCCTGATTGTTAGATTTCGATTCATACTGAGTCAGTGAGAAAGAATTTTGGCATCAAACTTGAATAGTATATACCTCCTTGCGCCAGACGCCTAAATTCGCGAAACGCTAACCGCTGGCTAATTTCGGAAATCGACAGCGGTTAGCGTTTTCTATTTTCGCATGTAAAGCGAAAATAGATTCTCTAACCGCTGCTGTGGGCGTAAATCGATACTTGAGGATAGTTTAACTAAGACGGTTCTCTTCGAAAATAGAACGAATCTTGACAGCAATTTTCAATCTTTTTGTAGTGGGACGGCTATTACACAACGTAAAATTGATGGGAAATAGATATGCGACTGAGGCGTACTCCCCTCTGTGTAAAAAGGCCCTGAAAAAGGGTCAGGTTCCGCCTTTGGATGAGATCACAGATTCGAAAATTTAACAATTGGCAGCCAGCCAAATTTGGCGCGCGGCCTACGAAACTCTAAATTCAACTCCGCCCATCGCAGTTGAACAGCGGTTAGCGCAGCGTCGGCCTATTTTCTAAAACGCTAACCGCAGGCCAACTACTCCAAATGGAGTATGGTCTGCCCCAACCGGATACAGGGTTCGCCGAAAAAAACAACCCAGCAGATTTTTCGCTGTAGCAACCGCAAATCTCAACCGATTTGAATGAATGAATCCTTTTTCAAATGAAAGATAAATAAATCCTTAAAAGACTGCTGAAATTTTCATAATGTACTCTGCATAGTTCCTGAGATATTGGCTCTCAAATTAAAAAAACAGTGATTTTGGCAGTGAGCAAGAGGGATTTTTTATTATTCTGCACTTCGTAATAAAACGGATTCCTGCTACTGCTAAGGGCTATTGGAGGCTTTACTATGACACAGAAACTCGGTTTACTTCAACACTAAAGTATATCATTAGCCCCAGCAGTAGGAATCTGCTTTATTATGAAATGCAACGGAATCGCTCTTGTTATTTGCCAAAATCTGATTCGACTTAGAAGGCAAATATCTCAACAACTAAGCAGCATACATGTGCATGGTCGGCGGCACAGGGGGTGACGGCCAGGTCTCCGTGCGTAGTTGCCTGGATATAGGTGCAAATTTTCGGCGGGAAATTCAAATTTTTGCTCAAAATGTTGGATAAAAACACGAAATTTTCGGTTACAATTCAAAAATTTGCGGTAAAAATCAAATATTCGACAAAAATTGCCAAAAAACCACAATTCTGACAGAAACGTTGCCAAAAAATCGAATTTTTCAGGAAAATTTGAAAAAATTTCGGGTTTGGTGCGTAGTTGCCTGGAGGAAGGGTGCGTGTGCGTAGTTCCCAAAATTGATTTCTGTGGCTTACAAACGCATCTGGAGGCTTTCTAGCAGCCTCTAGCAACGTTTGGTAGATTTTTATTTTCGTCCCCCCCCCCCTGTCCCCGCTGGGCACCCCCATGCACACGTATGCTGAGCAGTGAATCTCAATAAAAATCGCACCAATCTTTGAAGAATTTATCAATCTTTCGTTCAAAAAAGGATTCATTCAAATCGGTTGAGATTTGCAGTTGCTACAGCAAAAAATCAGGAATGCAAAAGTAAATAATCTGCTGGGTTGTTCTTTATCACTCTTGTTCATTGCCAAAATCTCTGTTTTGACTTTGAGGACAAATATCTCAGGAACTAAGCAGGCTATCTTAATAAACGTTACATCAGTCTTTCAAGAATTTATCTATCTTTCATTTCAAAAGGATTTATTCAAATCGGTTGAGATTTGCGGTTGCTACAGCAAAAAATCTACTGAGTTGTTTTTTTTTTGCGGACCCGGTAGATCTACCCAGTTATCTTGTTAACTAATCCATGATAATCCAGGAAATCAATAAATAAATAAATGACTAAGAACAGAACGAATCGCCTTGGTAAAGTTCGAAAAGGGGCCGACAGTTTATCAGCTGCAGGCAGAAGAAGCACATTGCAACATACCTAAGCTGATCATGAATCTAAAGAAAGGATCGTTTAAGCCTTCAGTGTTGCCATGCCAGCTGAGTGTAATCAAAACGGCAATGTAAAACGGTACAGTTAAGAACGTCCAAAAAAGGGACCACCAACTTTGAATGCAGAGCAGTGTGGTCTCGTCTAGATCACATGCCCAAAACAGGCTTGCCATTACAGATTTATAGTATAATAAATGAAAGGGCACTAAAGCAGGTGGCTGCTAGCTTGAGGCATCAATGCAAAACTCACTCATTACCTTTGTTGGCTGGCATAGAGAAGGAAAATCGATCAACTCTACTTCCTTTGATCGCAGCAGAAGTTGACAACACACAAACACACTGTTTATGGCAGAATTATAATTATATGCTTAAATATAGTTCGTATATAAAACTGTGTAGCTTAGCTTCCATGCGAAACAACAATCATTACCTTTCCACAGAGGAATATGCCATACAAACGATCGCAAAATATAAATCTAAATTACCGTAAAACTTCTAATAAACGCGCAAGCTCCTAAGGCCTTTACGGATAGCCCGAAAATATAAACGCGCACGCTCTAATAGTAGCGCCCTTGTAATAATAGCGCTCCCACGTGTACTACTAACAGCGCTTTGTGCGTGTTTCCAAAGTGCTGTCCCTGTGAGACAATTTTCTTTGATCAAGCTTGCAGCTAGAGTGCGAACAATACCCAATACCTGAGACCATCAATACCCAATGCTTGGATAGCTAGGGCCAAAATTCCATTTCAGTGAACAGATAATTTCCAGGCTCTGGTGTATCCAGTGGCAGTGGGGTATGACGCAAGGTTGCTCAGAAATTTAAGTTAAGTTTACCATGCCTACCAAGATAGAGATTTTCGTAATATTTTGACCATTTCGAAAAGCACTACTCGCGATTCCCGGGTCCTAGCCCTACATGGTTTATACCAAACTGTAGCAAATTGATAGCGCTACAAAGTTATGAAATATAAATTGGAACTGTGCTATTAGTTTAGAACTGACTGTGCTTTTATTTTAGAACACCAAATCTATTAGTAATCGTTCAATTGTGCTTCCTCTTTGCAAACTCTCACTTCTTCATTTGTCTCGGCTTCTAAAACCGGTTTACTGACCACATTGAACCGGTTTCAAACCACAAACCAGCTTACCATTGGTTTGCAGACCATTATGTAGCCCATCAGCGACACACAGTAGGGACATGGTTGGTGACACTGTCTGTCAGTTAGACACTGCGATCCGCAGATGTGCGGAGTAAATTTCTCAGTGTGAATTGCCGGTCTCATGGAAGTTAGGAACATCTCCTTAGTTGGTTCGATTTCCACCGGTTTCTTCCAGCCACACAACAGACAAAAGCCTAAACTACTACCAGATGATAGTTTAATTAGTGTTTCTGATTAATTAGCAGTTTATACAGGCGTTGGTTACCACCACCAGTGAAAATAGGAAGCTGGCTGCTACCAAAAGTTTCATCACTGTACAATATAGTGATAGCTAGAAGAGCAGGTAAAACTTTTGTGACTGCTTTTCTGCTAGTTGATGTTCGGCCTGTTTTGAGTGAATTCTGAACGTGCAGTCGATTTGCATTTCATGTATAGCTTATCTTTATATCCCACCTTGTCTCCTAGCAAAAAGCTTGTCTGCACATTACCATGTAACTGTAACCATGACAATTTCAGCAGAAGAATATTTGAATGAAAACGAGTAGCTGGTGTTTCAGTATAAACGCCCCCAAATACAGTAAAATTTCAAATAGAACCGTACTCTCCAATAGTAGCGCCCTTTATGGAGAGCCCGAAAATATAAACGCTATGTTAGAAATAGTGGTTGATGACTTAGCCGACCCGACAGCAAGATAAACAACAACCGACTGATTAAAAGGAAGTATTCAATTCCAAGGCAAGACTGCAAAAGCGAAGTATCTGTTAAACTGCATCAAGCTTTTTGCATTCGTAGAACTTTTCATCATAAACGCAGCCACATGCGCTTGGCCATGTACTCATGCCAACTATTTAACCTTTCTTTCACTTTATCATGTGACTGTAGACTTAAGGAATCAAGGGGCGCCAGTAAATTACCAAAGGCAGATTGAATAGCCCGCTCAGAAATCAGGTTGCGCAGCTATAAAAAGCGCATGCACAATCACCGGAGGGGTTAGATCTAGGGAACGACCGGAATTCCGATTCCGATCGGAACTGGCAGTTCCGATTCCGATTCCGAACTCAGAGGTCTCGGAATTTTTCGGAACTTTCGCTAAAATTTTAGCAAATCAAACACCATTTCTTGCGTTCTATTGCGTGTCTTCTTTGCTGTGCAATCGACAATCTGGGTAGTTTAGTAATCCATAACCTACTGTAATCCCACTGAGTAAAAATATAAGTTAGCACCACTCCGTTGTGGAAGCACCTGAGTCTGAAGCATTCTGCAAACTTCAAACTTCAAACGCCTCAAAGATTTTGATCAAAGCCAGTGAACGGACATTTAAAGTGGCAAAACACATTTCGGAAGGCAACAGAAGACACTTAAAGCCTGAAAACTAGAGTGCGAACAATACCTGAAAAACCCAATACCCCAATACCTAATACCAATACCTGAGATACAGTTGGTAGGTATACCTGAACCTGAACCTGAAACCTGGGTATTAACCTGAAAATTGTGAACCTGAACCTGAACCTACTTGAAAATAAAAGTACTTACCTGACACCTACTAGGTCGGTACCTACTTTTCAGGTTTTTCTTGTCTTAAACTTTCCGGTACAAGTAGAACGTACTGTCAACATTTGAAATTGGTTAGATCAGCAGATATTGCTTGACGCTCTAAAGTTCTGTTCTTAAAAATGGTGTGCGTGAAGCGTCTAATGCACATTATCTACACCTACGTGTACTGTAACTTAAAAATTAGTGATGCAACCGGGAGCGGAATACCGGGATTCGGGAAAACCGGGATTATCGGGAAATGAAAATACCGGGAAAAACCGGGAATATCGGGAAATCGATCAAAACGCATTCAGCATGATAAAACATAATGGTTTCAACATCCGGTTTAGATATTGATACCATTTCTAGTCCGTTTTTTTAAAGGATTTTCTCTCAGAACGGGCTAAACTACAGGACACTGTGAAATCAGATTTATGTTGAATGGGTAAGTGAGTTGGTTTGGCAGGCACCAGGCAGCTCGATGTCAATTGGACCAAAAGAGTTGTGTAAGAATAGCCATTCACAATCAATGAGTGGCTTTGCTCAATTGAAGGCCTTTATAAAGTTGGAAGCTTAGAAGATAAAATTTACGGCCTAATAAACCAATATAAAAATATTTGGAACAAAAGAAAAAGCTGCAAAACATGGTTGTTCACTCAAATTGAGAAGTACTAGCAGTCATTTGAAATCTTATTCGAAGTTTTGCGTGCCGCTGGTAGTGGCAAAAGAAAGTTGGATATACAGTAGATGTCACTGAAATACGTAGTATCTGCGAAAAACTGTCAATACTGCTATAAAATACATTTCCCGGTATTCCCGGTATTTCCCGGTATTAAGAACGTGCGAACCGGGATTGGAAACCGGGAGTGAAAATACCGGGAATTCCTGGTTCTTCGGGAAATACCGGGATCCCGGTTGCATTACTATTAAAATGAAGGCAATTATAGGGAAAAGCCCCATCCGGAAATTGCCTATACGAAAGCTTGTCTTCCTCTACTGTATGTCTAAGCCTAAAGCTTTAGTTTGTTTGTTGAACGTCAGCTAGTAGAACTTATCTAAGCCTGAGCCATAACTTAATGCCGAACTTAAACTTTGAAATGAACGTTCGTAGACTGCGTGGGGGTTTCCTACTACAATGCCAATCGGTCCATCATCCGCAAAAAATTGTCTTGCGTTTTTCTCGTTTTTGTCGAATTGTTGGTTTGTAAATTTCGATTGCTTTGAACATGGATCGTTTTCTTAAGAAAAGGAACAGGAGCGCTATAGATTTGGGTCATAGCCGAAAATTCGTGTCTTTATTTGAAAGTACCTGAACCTGAACCTAACACCTGGGTACTTTTGAAAAATGTACCTGAACCTGAACCTGAAATTGGATTTTAGAGATACCTGAACCTGGACTTACCTGAAATTTGGTGGTACCTACCAGCTGTAACCTGAGACCCCCAATACCCAATACTTGCGTAACTGAGCCAAAAATTGAATTTCAGTGAAAAGGTACATTCCATTCCAGTGGTGTACACAGGATTTCTTTCACAGGGATTAAAATTTCGAAGAGGCTTGGTTGGGCCATTGTCCAACTTGACTTACTTGACTTATTTCGCTTTCCCCTAGGTCGGGGCGTTGCGGAGCCTCAATGAGTGCAGAGCCCGCTTACTGCTGTCGGTTCTCAGGGTTTCAGGTCTAGGGCGAGATATTTTGAAAAATCAGCCTTTAAGAAAGCAATTAGAAGCCGTTCTGGAGGGTAAAATAACTTAGATCTTCTGTACAAAAGCGCGTTTATCCGTCCAAACAGTGACAATGATACTACGCAATAACGCATACAGCAAGCTATATACATTACAGTACAAAGAGTGCCAAGAATAGGAGAAAAAGTGAAACCAGCCTAAAACAACTTAGCAAAATGTCAGCTCAAAGTTTAACAGTGCAACAACGGTAGCTGTAGTAAATTTTCTTACCACCGCCACACCTTCTAAGTCGCATTTGTGAGATAAACGACTGACTGCCGCAATCTAAGCTGTGTCTGTCCAAATAGATCACTTCTCCATTTCTGGCGCCGTGTGTGCTGCACCCGGTTTTTTTCTGCCAACAATGTGGTTTCTTCAGCTTGTTCTGCGTTCTGCTGAGACCGTTGTTGGTCTGAGTGACACGATTGTCCACCGCACCGATCCTGCTTGCCTGATTGACGATGTCCTTTTTGTTCTGCGCCAGCTTTTGAGAGAAGCCAGTCAGCTGGTCGTTGGCTTGAGACAGAGCGCTTTTGAATTCAGACAGCTGCTGATCCCAGGCTTCGGCCATTGCTGAAATTGCTACATGTATTGAAGGAGTTTACCGGTTACAACACACCAAACAATGAATCTACAGACTATATGAGTGGGTTAAATACGTATTTCTTTCAGTACGTACCGGAGAGTGCTGCATAGGGTACCCCTCCAGATAGCGTACCCGGGGTACACTAACTGGCACTTAGTGCCGGATTGTGTACCCGGGGTACACTATTTGGAGACAGGTTTTATGTGATGGGTGTCCAAAATTTCCAACATTACGGTAGGTTTAGAGCAGGTCTACGTATATTTTTGCGAATTTTCAATCGTTTTTACTGATACAAACCTCACAAGAATGGAAACTTTGACCAACCACTCTCATTTTATGGCAGAAACAGTAATCTCGATTGGAAAATTGCATTTTTGCTCAGAAATCGTGAAAACAAGCAGTTTAACATGATTTGGCTAAGTGCCAGTTAGTGTACCCGGGTACACTATCTGGATCTCATTTTTGCTGCGGAAAATGCTAAGTGCTGGTTAGTGTACCCGGGTACCCAATGCAGCACTCTCCGGTACGTATGTACACCGTGATCTAATTTTAACCATTTCTAATTATACACAATGCCTACCTAACCTCTAGGGAGCGGTTAAGGTGATAAAATCAAACTGCCTTACATGAACAAGAGTCTATTTCGTCGGAAGGAATATGCAGTTTGGCCAGTCCGTCAACTTTGACAGTGTCCACCTGTACTGAGGCTACGGTAAGCGTGGTCTGCGATCTGACTTTGTTAAAGTTGACACGCGACAGTTCCATTGGTTTCACCTAAAACGCTTTTTCACAATACGTAAGCGAAAAATCTTTTTTTCGGTAAAGGAACTTAGCGTTTTCGCTGGTGACAATCAAGACATATAGATACTTTATAAATGCTTTTGTAATTTTGTGCTTGTTTTAGGGGCGTGCAAAAATTATGCAATGGTGTTTTTGCCCATTTTCGGACCCCCTTGATAATCGCTCGTAATAATTTTCTGATCCCTCCCCTATTTACGTAATAATTTGGCTACCCCCGAAATTTCAATTTTGGTTTGAGAGCTGGAGCAGAAATTTTTGCGTTCAGTTCCATATAAAACGACGATTTTTGCACGTTCAAAAAATTACGTAATAAAATCGCCACCCCCTCCCGCACTGTAATAAATAGTTTGACTTTTTAAAAAATTCCCGCCCCCGAGAGAACCCCAGGAAAGATCATGAGGGGCAAGCTTCTCAGGCACTTTTTAGCCTAACTTTGTATACTAACATAAAACAATGCGAAGCTTTGATACCTCAAACTTTTCTCCGGTCCATTCTACATTGTTGTGGTTTTGTAGCAGCCACTGTCTCATCTTCTCCTCGGCTACGGTACTTTTCGTGTCGAGATTCGATTTGTCAGTGCTCTGCTGGCTTTTGCTCGAACTGGCCGACACACTGGCGCCGAATCCGGCATAGCTGCCACCCGCACTGGCACTACTGCTTCTGCTGCTGGCTCGGTGCTGCTCCAAGTACTTGCTGTAATTATTTCATTTCAGACGGGCAAAACTCAAGCTAGGATTTGGCCAGAAACAAAGTTTTTAAACAAATAATGATTATATTCGTGTGAGAAATCTTTTCAGTCAGTTGAAAACTGACCGAATGTGGCCATTTGAAGCTATTCGGTACGTACTTATAGCAAGAGAGATTATCGGAAATCCTGTTCGTTGAAATCGTTTACTTACGTTTTCGACGCGAATTTATTGAGTAGATACGGTAGCATGGCAATTTACGGTCCGACCGGGATACAAGTAAAGACTAACTGACGCGATGACCTTGCCTCTGATGAATCATACAAGACCACTTACCCCCTTGGGAGGGTGGTTGCTCTGTTAAACTTCAGGTCTATAGCTGAGCTAGAGCATTAACTAATGCTTAAATTAAATCCTGATTCTTAACATGAGCCGAAAACTAAGCACAAGCGTTAATTTAAATCAATAATTGGGTTTTGGGGCGGTACTGTCCGAGTACGAAATTTTTTGGCAACTTTTGCAAGGGCCGCAAAATTGGGAAATGAATGGTCTCATCTTACAGTAGTAACTTGATTTTCAGGAAAACTTCGGATGATTATCGGGCTTTCCGATAGATTTCTATGGTATAGAAGGGTATTGGTTAAAACCGCTATCATCAGACATCACAAAATCGTTGTAATATATTAAAATATACCTCAATTCTTGGTTATTGTAGGAGAAATTGCGGCTACCGCCTTGGTCCAGTTTGAAGTTGTCTTGCAAGAACTTGGTAAGCCGGTCGGGTCGGGCCCAGTCGTCATTCCAGAACACCGAATCCCATCTAGAAGCGCTCAACGGTCCTAACTTGTAAAAAATTGCCAGAACAACTAACCTTCTATCATCAGCGCTAGAGATAACTTCCTTATCACTAACAAGCGAGTCTTTAATCAATTCCTGAATTGCAATCCGATTCTGCTGTGTGACCACGTATTTAGCGTCCTGGTACTGTCTGGCCACAACTTTCTGTACGGTCTGTTGTACAAAAGTCGACATGTCCTCCGAGCTCAAATAGGCCGATTTCGGGTCTCCCATCTTATTGTTGAGTTTACTGTAGAACTCCGTAGAAGTGGCGGCTTCGCTTTCAACCGAAATCAGTTGCGTAGCTGTGCTGGCAGCTGTAAGCGAATACTCGAGTCGAAAATGGTCGAAAACGGCCGGATCTGCTATTAGCGTATTGGCCAAACTTTCTGCCAGTCTCTGAGAATGGGCGTTGATTCGGAAGGTGAGTCTAGGCGATTGGGCCGTCTGCGGAACCGATTTGCGCGGCATTCGGTAGCCGGTGGGCGGAGTCTCGGCCCAGGCCAGTCGCACCTGGTGGAGAGAGTAGAGGGCCACTTGGAACGAACTGACTGGAAAACCGACCACCGTAGTTAGGAAGGCTGCCACCTTAAAGATACTTGTAGAGGTGTGTACACGCATACAATGTGAAATTCCAGGGGAGGAGGTTGAGTACTAAAAATCGCTCAAAAATCGATAATTTGGGCGCAAATACAGCTACGTACAATTGTAAAAAGTGCTATTTTGATGGCGATTTTTGAGCGATTTTCGTGTCTGAAATTCTAAAATATCGCAAAAATTTGCTAAAAAATCGAAAAAATCGTTTCGGGGGACCGATTGGGGTGCTGGCCTAAGTCGGATGGACCGCAGACCCCCCGGACCCTCTGTGAGCTGTACGTATGTGCTTGTCCCTCCCCTCCCACTGCGGGCAGACCCCGGCTTTTACTGTCTTTTTCTGCAACGCGAAATTTCAGACAAGAAAATTGTTAAAATTGTCTGTAAAACAGCAGGTTTTAGCCGTATTTGAGACCGGATTAGCGTTTTTAAGCAATTTTGTAGACGAATACTACGATATTAAGCGATTTAGAGTTCGTCAAATACCAGAAAAGGAAATACCCACTCTACGCATTGAGCGGCTGGGTAGAAAAGGTGGCATTTCTCCCACAGCCGATTTGGGGGAAATTTTGCAAGGCCTATTTCGATTTCTAAACCCGTAAACTAATTTCAGAAGTCCAAATTACGTAGGATTATTTCGGAAGCATAATTAGGAATTTTAGAGGGGCTGCATAAATTCTCTACTATACCTTAGGTCGATTGGGACAAAAAAGCCTTTCTTCCCAAAGCTTACCACCATTCTAACAGTAATTGAAGGTCTTCAAAGTTTCGGAAAAACTACAAAACGTACCAACATCAGTCCGCACTCTGATACTATTGTACAGTCAGGCACTTAAGTACCATAAACGGCGTTAAGTGCCTGACTGTGATAGTAGCTCACCTTCTGCAAGTAGCACTTATCGAACATTTGCACCTGGAACTGCACATAGTGTTTGCCGAATACCTCCACACTTTTGCTGGTCACTGACTTGGGGTCGACCCGGAACTGCGGATAAACGTAGTAGCGTTTCCGACTCGCCGACTGCCAGGTGGGATTTTGGACGTGCTGGAAAATAGGGGCGCATGCCCCCTCTTCCGCGTCCGGTCCCCCTCCTTCACAGAAATAGGTCAGCACACTACTGGAAACGTCTGTGTCGATGGGATTTGAGGAAAAAGACACCTCTGTCTGTTCCTCTTGGCAGTAAACAGCCACGAATATCAAACTCAAATAACAGAGCAAACTTAGTGCCATCACTAGAATTTGCTGAATTGAGGCTTTCTCAGGTTCCCTCGCTTTTTGTTAGATCTGATTGGGTAATTAGCTTGACCTGTAGCTGTAGGGGCTCTATCGATTTGGATCTGGCGCCTGCCTGTTTTTGCACTATCAATGGTTGATCTGTCTTTAGGTTGCCTTGAGGTAAGGTGCAATTATGCCTTTTAGATTGAGGGACAGACGCCAAAAATGAGAGCTTTAACAAATACTCCAATCACAGATCAAAGAATATGAAGCCGAACTCGGTGCTCCTCTATTAAAAGTTGAATTGAAATTCAGCAAAGTGCCAACAATACTAAAGCCAATAGCCAATCCAATATTTCTGTTGATTGGGTATACCGAACCCATACCGAAAAATGGGTATTTTTGGGAATACCTACCGATTCCAGCTATTTTAATAAATACTGTACCCGTACCGGGTATACTGATTATTTTGGGAATACCCAGGTATTTGGGAATCGGTATTTTTTGTCCAGCTTAGTGCAATTTTTATCGAAAATTCCCCTATGACCAAAATGTTTTCTTTGTAATTTTGTATTTTTGGAGCATGCAGAAACACATTCTATTACGATATCCTTTCAAAATATCGAATTTAAATGATTTTTAGTAGAGTGCGAACAATACCTGAAAAACCCAATACCCCAATACCCAATACCCAATACCCAATACTTGCGTAGCTGAGCCTTAAATTACATTTCAGTGGACAGGTACATTCCAGTTGTGCACACAAGATTTATTGGCACTGCGATTAAAATTTTTGATAGGCCTGGTTGGGCCACTGCCCAAGCAGGGCGAGAAAATTTTGAAAAAACTACCCTTTCAGAAAGCATTTAGAAGCCATTTTGGGCGTAAATTAGCGAAATTAACAGTTTTGGTAGTTAATATTTCGTAATTCAGTCGTGTTCCTTATTTCCGGCGAATTTTTTTCCTAACTCGGCTGGAAATTGTGTGCACCACCGCAATAGCCATGGGTACGGTACTGGTACATTATGGTGACATTAGAAAATGTCACCATTTTTATTTTAGATAAGAACAGAGAAATTAACTACTGGTGTAGCGCTTAGAAAAGCTACACTTTAGGAAATTCTACTAACGTTTAGTTGATTTAACGCGAAAACAGCTTCCTAAACCGAATCATCGATCAACTTTTTCGATTTTTTCAGATCAATTTTTCAGGTCAACATCGATTTTCCTCTATTTTTACCTGTCCCAATTAGTATTGGGTATTGGGGGGTAAAAACCCCAATACCCAATACCCAATACCCAATACCTGGAAAACACCCCAATACACCCAATACCCAATACCAGTTCGCACTCTAATTTTTAGTACTCTGACCCTACTCGCTGTCCCAAACTTGCTTTTCCATTAGAAAGCGTTGTTCTAGGTTTGACTTAACTTCATACTGCTCCTGAATAATGAAGTCTCTATGTATGCAGACATGGGCAAAGGGGGCGGGCTGAGGGGGTTGGCCCCCCATCAGGCTCTGAAATACCCCCCTCAGCCGGCCGCTACCCCCCATCAGGAATTTTTGGGAAGAATTTTGTATAGAAAATTATGATAAAAATATGCCTGGAATAGGCGTAAATGAGCTCAGAATAGCTAATTTTAACTTATTTTAATGAAAAATAAGCCAAAAAACCCTGATTTTCGCCAAAAATCGGACTTTTTGGCTTACCACCCCCTCAGCCCCCCTCAGGCGCTCCTACCCCCCTCAGCCCCCCTCAGGAATTGAAAATTCTACCCCCCATCAGCCGAAATGCTAACCCATGTCTGTATGTATGTACTTGATGTACAGTACATTCACAAGCCCGCATTTTGTCACTGCTCGTTAGATCTCCATACTGTACACTAGCAGGCCTTAAAACTACAGTACAATGGAAACATTTCTCTTAGCCAAAATTATTTATTGAAACGAGTTTCACTCCAGTAAAACCGAAAATAATTTCAAAAATTCCTAAAAAAAACTGTAAATCCCATTGGTCTCCTCCGTTACATCACTACCCCAACCTCCAAGCGACTTTATCTACAAGTGAGGGTAGTTAGCGACCGGCGAAAAATCAATAGCTTCTAGACGTCATATATAGCTGATCAAGAAGCACGTTTGATTGACGTCAGAAGTTTATAAGGTTTCACAGACGTTTGATTGAAACAGTCTGTTTAGGCTGTCACCACAGCAATATGTCGTGTGACGCCGTCTGCATAGGAGAGTGGATTTTCCTATTTCTCTGGCTTTTCTTCGTGCCCTTATATGTGCTGGTGCTAACGGTTATAATAAAATATAGAAAGAAAAAATTTAAAGAGTCTTTCTGGAAAATTTCCGTTAGTCTGGGTGTGGCCGACCTGTCTCATTTGATGCAGTACATGTGGGCCCTAAAGTTAGCCTCATGGGGGCACTTTAAATCTGTATTGCTACGATTTCCTGATATGGCTGGCTGGCTTATATGGGTGCCGCAGACCTACTTTATAAATGCCGAATTTTTCGGAGTTCTTATTTTATCCTTAAACAGATACCACGCTATTGTTGATCCAAATGGACGCTTTATTACGGTAAGTTACCTAACCATAACGAGAAAACTCCATAACCCCTTGCAACGTACCCACCACTATAGTGGCTTCACGACAGCAAAATAATTTGGCTGTCGTGAAGTAAATTTACGTTGAATGGCTGTCGTGAACCGCTTCCCGACAGCCAAAATTTTTGGCTGTCGTGAAGTTTTTTAGAGCCCGAACGGATTTCGTTTTGGCTGTCGTGAAGTTTTTTCACGACAGCCAACTCGGCTGTCGTGAAGTTTTTTCACGACAGCCATTCGTTTTTGGCTGTTGGCGCGTAAAAACAAAATTCAAAAAAGGAGGACGATTAATTTGAATGAAATCAATCAAAATGCATTTATTCTGTACTGTAAAAGTAACAATTCTCCTATTTAGAATACTCTTGTCTGTGTTTTTTCTCATGAAGTATTTTCTGGTCTGTTTGTGATGAGTTTTTTCTCTCGTATGGTGTTTTATTGATGGCTAAAAAGAAAGAATTTACATATCCGAAGATGCAGGTAGTGTTTCAAAAATCTTGCCACCCATGTGATTGCCTAAACGGTTTTTTCTTTCTTCTGTTTCAGGCTTTTGAGGCTGCCGGAGGTCGAATAGTGTTATTTCCAGTTGCGTGTTTAGTAACCGGCCGGCTGGCCTACCTTCTTTCGCGGAGTAGGGACACGGGAGGCAAGCCCGCCTGGCTCGGTTGTTGATTCTGGCTCTACTCGTTTATTGTGTGCAGGCTTGTAACGTAATGGCAGGTTGCGAATAAGGTTGCTGATTGACTTGACGTTGTCTTGTTGCTGGAGTGCCGACAACCAGCTAAACCTACAGGTTTATCTCTTTATTTGCTTTGTTGTTTGTCACTGATTAATAATCAAATTATTCTGCACGTTGACGAACACAGTTTCTTCTAGGTATCGTTTCCCGTAAAAAATCAACAGTCTAGGTCCCTTGGTGGCCGGCCAAATCGACAATTGGTCTGGCCGACGCATCAGTATAGGTTTACCCACCGAAGAGCCTGTTTTCCAAATATAAAAGTACCCCTAGATACGCATTAGCGTAGGGTACGCATTGAAGGACCTGTTTTCCAAACATAAAAGTACCCCTAGAGACGCATCAGTATATGGTGCGTCGGCCAGACCAATTATCGATTTGGCCGGCTACTGAGGGAACCAAATATGTTAACTTTTGTGCCTAGTTGCCTTTTCTCTGCATAGGTTTTCTTGTTTGTTCTTGTCTAAAATATATCGTGTATTTGTCATGCTAAACAAGTGTTCCAGAGTGCTGCACAACAAACTCAGGTTCACCCCTGATTACTCAAGCTTCCAATTTGGATGATAAGCAAAAATTGGGTTAACCCCTCTGACCATTGGTACTCTTCCTTCTTTTTTTTTTTTTTTCTTCCAATTTCGATGAAGAGCAAAAATTTTTTTTGAGGGTAATAATTCATCAAGAAAGGGTTAAAGTCGCAAGACCCCCCGGATAGATCCCCTCCGAGACCATCTGGCAAGTAATTTTTTGAGCAAATTTTTGCGATTTTTTGCAATTTCAGACACAAAAATTGCCAAAATCTGCAAAGCACTGCTGCATTCTTAGCGATTTTTGGCGATTTTTAGCAAAAAATGCGATTTTTCATTTTTTGAGCGGTTTT